>DWCF01001571.1:0-29384 GCA_018230265.1 Delias oraia | reverse complement strand
CGTTCGGGAAACTACGCAACGTCTTTTCGTCCGACATACCTCAGTGCCTTAAGACGAAGGTCTTTAACCAGTGTGTGCTACCAGAGATGACGTACCTTGTGGAGATGTGGTCTCTCACCATCGGCCTCATCTCAAAACTCAGATTCGCTCAGCGAGCTATAGAAAGGGCTATGCTCGGAGTTTCACTACGTGATCGAATCAGAAATGAGGAAATCCGTAGACGAACTAAAGTTACTGACATAGCCCGTCGAATTAGCAAGCTGAAGTGGCAATGGGCAGGCCACATCGCACGTAGAGCGGATGGCCGATGGGACCGAAAAGTGTTAGAGCGGAGACCACACACCGGCAAACGCAGCGTGGGACGTCCACCCACAAGGTGGACAGAAGACTTTATAAAGGTCGCCGGAAGATGCTGGATGCAGGTTGCCTCCGACAAGTATTCATGGAGGTCCGTGGCAGTGGACGTCTTACGGCTGAGATGATGAACCATCGCCGTATATATGGGGTGCCAAACGTTTACAGGCTGCAGCGCAGTTATTAATTTAGTTTAGTTTAGTGGTTGCAGGATTATTCCGTATGATCGGATTATAATGAACACCAATTCAAACTATATATTATGCACTACCTGTCAAAATATACTAAGTCGGAATAATACTGGGATTTAATAAATATTATATAAAATTATGATGTGTATTTATATTAAGTTATGAAATGATACATATTTCTTTGTTGAAGGTCAAAAAGCAGGTAGCACTTTAAACTAAATTAACTTATTATTGTGCTTTCAAAAGAAACTCAACCAACCACTTAATGTTAAAAAAATACCTTGTATGAAATACTAGCGGCCTGGTGGGTATAAAATATAACTTATTCTCAATACTTGAAAACTCTACCCGTACTAAATCATATTTTGTATCATTTTAATAAACGATTTTGTACTTAATATTTCTAGTGTTATAATTACAATTATGCATCTGTGAATGACGTCATTAACGCCAACATTATTATTATGATTGCATGAGGTTAGGTTTATATTTAAGTGACCGCTCGAATTCAGATGCGCAAACAATACCACCGCCATTATATATAAACAGATCGTTTAGTTGTTTCATACAAAGGATCACGATTTTCGGGTGAAAAATGTTCGCTCCGCTAAACAGTTTGAGTACCGTAAGCACGATTCGCTATCACGTACTCTGATGCACTTTATGCATATTGATGCGTGCCCTTTACCGTTTTCAATAACTCAATCGAGATAATTAATGCCCGCAGCTGAATTTCATCATAGAACATTATATTTTGAAGGTTATGCTAAACCACTAATTGGGCCGGCTTGTCCAAGATGATACCACGGGCTCACAGAATACTCAGCGTGAAACGGTTGTATTTAAAGCAATACTTCTACTGTGTTTCGCTGAGTGAGTGAGGATATCGGAGGCTCTGGATATGACGCTAAATCGGCGTGAAAAGCAGGCAGCACAACCAGTGCGCGAACTGTGGGGTTGTCCATGGGCGGCGGTGTTCTCTCCTTCCTGATCCGGCTCCGTTGGCCGCTATACTATAAAAAAACATCGAGGTAAAATAAGAGTTTCATCTGTATAACTTCTATGTTATTCCACAGTTGAAACTTTTTATCGCAGCTGTCTGTTAGGTATATATTTCCAAATAATTACGGCTAGGGGACCCTAAAAGTGCGCATTTATCCCTTAAACACCGGCAGCGCAAAAGTGTGCCTTATGCCCATTTTTCTCTAGATTTTATAAAAAAAATATATAACAGGCTTTGTTTACGAATAAGGAAAACCTTCAAAATCACCCTCGCTCTGCTATTCTATTAAATGAATTTATAAAGATACGGAAGTAAAAGTCGATACATTTAATAATTAAACAAGAATTGTGATTAAATATAAAAGTCTCGAGATAAAAAATGAAATACAAAAGTTGAAAAGTGACCAAACGTGTTATTAATTTAATATTATTCAATTCGTTTTGAAAAATATTAAACAAAAATTTTAGTAAAGCTTGACTGATTCTATTACTAAATATTTACGGAAACCGGATGGTCTGTCTATGTACGGAAGATTGAGACATATATTTATAGCATTATTTTCATTTATATAAACACCTATACAAAAATGGAGCAGCAATTACAAACATTAATGAGGTTAATTTAAAAAGCGCTTGGCCGCATTCCCCACGAAGTGTACTCTCTTTTTTGATGGTCCGCACAGTGAGTGGATTTCAGCACCCCCTAAATATTTAATTACAATAAAATAACAACGCTAGGAAATAACAAGAAAATAGTTGGTCCATCTACAGAATAGTGTTATTTCCTGTGAATTCACCTCCGACCGTATAAATTACAAGGTTGGTTAGCGAATCCAACAGATAAAAGATTTTATAAACAATTGATAATTATTAACATTGCTTCCATTTAAAGCTAATGGCCGTAATTAATCATTCGGTAAGGTATCACAACGACAAATCAAAACAATAAACTTCTTGAAAATAATGTTTATAATTATTTGCGGCTATATTTATTAATAGTAATATGAAAAGGTGGTATTGTAACACACCAATATTGTTAAGTGAAAACTAAGTATTGTAGGCACTAAAATAGAAAAATATTTTAAATTATACATTGGATTAATGGACTAATTGCATATAGATTAATTGAATAATTACATATTTCCAAACCAATATGACTTGGGGACCTTCAGAAAAAGAGCCTTAAAGGCCGCCATCAAACCCGTAGTTCTGCAAGGGTTAGGGGTGTCTTTTGCTCGTTTGATTCCAGAGAAAAATATCAAATATCATAAAAAACCTCGTTCAGTTGTAATTTTTTAAAGCGTAAAAATATTTCAACCGTAAACAAAATGGCTCAATATTATTAACATGACCTTTAACTATATCGTGTATACCATAAACATGAACCATTTCATAGACACGGCGACATAGAGACAACTCTATAGAATTGTAAACCAGCGACGCCGTGCCAGGCCCTTGTGCAACACTGTAATGGTCAATTTCACGTCACGGAGTGGTGTCATGTCAAAAGAGTTACAAAATGCACGTGACAAATTCTGTGGTGTTCCAAATGTTCTTACGAAAACCTTTTGATACACACAAAAATACTTACGAGGTGATTTCAATATTCATTTCGGAAGATTATAAAAGTAATCAAATGATTTTAATGCGTGGTTTTAGGCGTGTTAAAGATTAAAATTACTACACAGCCGTTTTGTTAGTTTTTTCGTCATCATCAGACTATCAAGCCCACTGCTGGACATAGCCCGCCCCAAAAGGAGGGTGTATTGCCTTAATCACCACGCGTATTAATTTACTTTTGTTAGTTTAACGTGTTTTTAATATGTTATTAAATTATGCATAGACAAAGTAGAGCGATACCACCGTGCCAGCGGATCGAAACCACAGATAAACTTGACTACGAGAACTTTAAAGTGACATTAACGTAATATTGTCTTTATTATGTTATTAAATTTACCGGAGACAAAGTGTTGCGGCATAATTGGTGAACGTAATGAAACCATAAACCATAACTTAATGCAAGTTACGTGTAATTTGTAAGTGCTCCTAAAGAAGAGTATTTATATCTGATGACTTGAATGTTCCGGCGTCCGGCTAATAAAATCGGATGCCATCGGGAACGCGGTTATGGCCGTTGGACCACCGCGCTTCACAACACGAAGTCATTAACTCTTGGAATTTAATTGCTAACCCGCGTTCTGAAAATTGTGTAAACCATTTCGTACTGTTATCATAACCGATATTAAACGAGCCGGCATTTATTTACTATTTCTTATGAATATTTCTTTGTAATAAGTAATAATATTGTAAGTAGGTATTTATGCATGAATATATTTTTTCTTTTTGTCTTTGGGGGAGGGGGGGGCTATGTCCAGCAATGGACTTGAATAGGCTGATGAAGATATTTTTTCTAACAATTTTGGTAAATTATCTGGCAATTGGTATTTTATTGGGTATCTTAAACAGATTTATTAACAACACTCATATTGTTTAGTTATATTTCAATTTGCTCCATTAATGCAACATGCTGGTATTAAACTTTTGACCTCCAGTACATTCATAACACAAAATAAGTGAAAGTGTGGCTTCAAATAGTTTCTCACAGTTGTTTACCAATATTGTTTACGTATTATGCCGTAAGGATGACAGATTACAAGATTGGAGCAATATTCCAAGTAATTGAGCGTAGATCATAGCGTTTTATCATTTATAAAATTGTATATTTACTTTGTGATTTAGCTAAAATTTCACTTCATAAATATTAAAATCTGCAATCAAATGTTAGACTTTTAGAAATACTAAAACTATTTAGTATACCTGAAATACGAATTAAAACATTGAAATATCTTTATAAAAACTTATTGTAATTGAATGAAAGTATGTTTTAAATATATTGTTTTATTTCTATACATGTGTATTAACACAGTATTTATATAAAAATGTATTTTATAATATGTAATATTAAAAATATTTAAAGATCTCCTTTCAAAGTTTTCTACGCTTGTTGATTTAATCCTAAACTTTGTTTTTATTTCTTAAGCTAGTAACATACATATACATTACACATATACATTGTACATATACATTATTGTAGCAAAAGTTTTACATCGTATAAGACTTAAAAAATATATGAACTCACCGATGTATATTCAGCACAGATGTCTATGGAATTGACGAAGTCGCAAACATCACCTACCCCCCAAGCAGAGATGCGAGCGCGGGCCTCGGCGCAGAGGCAGTCTCGAGTGTCACTCCGATCTAAATAAAAAATGTTTTATTTTCATTAGAATCATTAGAATCGGTACAACGGCCTATTCTCTGCAACTCGATGTCTGACCGCCTATTTTGCGTGGTGGGTCACTCGAACCACCATTTTCATTGGCATTTTTATGCCTTATTTCGATAGGTATTTTTAAATTAGGGAATCCGCCCTAAAGAGCATGCTGTTGCAGTATTTCGACTACCTCGTCCGAAGTAATACCACGTACGCAGTTACGTCGTTATGATTATGTCATGTTTATCCATGATCTCATAGAGGACTCATCTTAACCGTTGTCTATACAATGAAATCTGTTTTGAATGGGCATTTATAAAATTATTGGATTAAGTTTATATACAAATCATATTAATATATATAGTATTTTATTAATTAAAGTCCTAAAGATATATCCATATTTTGCCATCTGTTAGAAGTCATATAGGTATATACTTTGATTAATTAGTAAATAACATTAGGTACATTAAGAATGAATTGTTGGCTTTAAATATTAACTAATTGGGAATATCAATAAATCAACAGAATGATAAACTAAACAGTGTGCTATGGTGCGTGATCATTTTAATTACAGTTTTATCTTACTCATAATTATTGGTAAGGCGGCGCATGCGTGTAAAATGCGTACGTACTACGCCTTGCCTTCTCTTCCGCGAAATATCTTACTAAAATGCGTTTGTTTTTTGTTTTTACAGTATAGCGGACAACGGAGCAAAAGGTGGGTCTCCTATATGAAAAGAGAATACCGCCGTCCATGGACAACTGCGCCACAGTTTGCGCATTGGTTGTGTTGTCGGCTTTTTACGCCGTTTAAACGGCATTTTTAAGGCCTCCAATATCTTCACTCGGCGAAACATAGTACAAGTACGTGTCACTTTAAATATTATGTGAGCCAGTATCACTTCGGACGAGCCGGCCCAATTAGTGCGTCCATAAATGCTTCAGCATGACTCTCCCACGGATGATTTTTTATATATATAAACTTTTTTATATTCACAATCAATATTTTTAATAAAAAGAAGTATGTAATATGTCAAATGTCAAAAACTGTAATATTAAAAATTGCAGAACTAATAAACGATTTAATTTACAGATGACTTTATTATTAAAAAATATAGAAGAATATGACACACCTTCATTTGATGTCCTATCTCCGCCATCGTCGCTTCGACTGCTTGGGCTCGAAGAGAGGCGAGCACGCTTGGCAGCACTCTCACCAGCCGCAGAGAGATCAAGCGGAGAATGTTCCTGCGGAGTACCAGCCACGAAACGCTTGCGTCGCGATCTAGTGGCGCAACCCACGCGCGATATCGCAAATAGAGTCTGTGGAAGAGTACAAATTAATATTCCTGTCAGTAAACAATTATTTGTTTGTATCAATTTCACATAAGCGCTGTAACGAATGGAATATTTTGGGTATAATGTTATTAATGTAATTTAATTAATGTATTATAGTTATTTAATATAGATATTATTTTGTTATTGTGGTTCTCCTATATGGAAAGATAACATCGCCACCCTTGAAAAACCGCGCCACAGGCCGCCCATTTGTGTTCTGTAGCCGGCTTTTTACGCCGCTTAAGAGGCACGTTTAAGGGTTTCCGATATCCTCTTTCACTCTGCGAAACACAGTACAAGAACTGTTTAACGCTGAGTATTTTATGAGCCCGTGGTATCACTTCAGACGAGCTGCCCCAATTAATGCGTTAGCATGGCTCTCCCATGTATTCCAAATGAATAAAAAAATCATTTATTAATCATAAGATTTAACAATCACTTGATAATTATCGTGATCTATTTACAACAATTGTTGACGTCAATAAAAGTTACTTATAATTAAGTTTGCGCTATTTTCAAAGCGCTAGTGCAGGAGAAGCGGCATTTTCTCCAATGACACAACTTTCGGTTAGTGTTGACACAATTTATGCACATGGACTGAGCACACACATGTCACAGTTAACTTAACTAGATCATTCAAAATAATAAATACAAAATGTACAAAAAAGACAAAATATTGATTCAATTTACGCGGACCCTCAAAATCATATGACCAGTGGTTGAAGTAGAAAATGAATAAACATTCGAGCGGTGATTATCTGATCGAGAGCATGCAAGTGGTCAGCATTCATCATAACGTTAGCCTCTCGTCACGCCCGCCGCCCGCGGGTCAAATCGCAATCTATCTTTTTTAATTGCTGTAAAATAAAAAATGTACACGTACTCATTCTAAGTAAAATTTAAAGGCGCGCGCGCGTGAAATGAACACATAGTCGCACGCGCCGAATGCTGCATTTATAGGGCTGTACTATAGCCATTCTAATGTTAAATGAGCATTTAATATTACAATATTGATTTAATATACAAAATTTCTACTAATACAAGTGGGAATTTGGTTTTTTGTAACAAAATAACTGTCATTTCTGACTTGAATTAATCAAGACAACAAAATTTGGCAATTAAAGTATTAATTTCTTGGAGAAAATTTAATTTTAGCTGCAGACATAATAAATAAATTAATAATAAACGAAATATTAGAACTCTTTAGAGAAGATTTTAATAATTTTTTCTTCTCCTGTCGTCTATGCTATGCGCGTTGTCATAGCAACCCTATCAACCCGCACGAGCCAAAGTCATTAATCTTACGATTTATTTCCACGCTCCCGTTTCCCCGTCAGGTGCAAATAAATCCTATGAATTTACGATACACAAAGAGAAATGTAACAAATCATGTTAATATCAGCGATCAGATAATACCGAATTTAGAAAGCAACTAGTGTTTACTCGATCGCGATCTAAACTACGTTCGGCTGAACTTCAACCGTTTTTCTTAGAAAGTCTTCAAGCAAAAATCGTTGCACTTCGCGTGTTCACCCATTTATATAGAAACCGGCTAAGCGTGTGTCGCATTCTTTTAGATAGATAATTCCGTAAAAAACTAATTAATTACTTTGTTATAACTATTATTATATACAATCATAAACGGACTTTTAATTTAGATGTGTTTTTAATTAACTAATTAGATTTTTTATTATGATAGACTTTTGTCCTCATTATATTATTATAATAATCTTTAAAAACAAGAAATTTGTGTATCACAACGTACAATCTGATGTCCTTATAACATATATATACCAATTAAACAAACTAAGACGAATAAAAAGATATCATTTAATAAAATAATTACAAATGCAATTAATTGCAATTGTCAATCTTTCTTTTTTTTATTCTATAGCGAGCAATGGAGCGGGTGTGTTTCCTATATGGTAAGAACAACGCCACCCATGAACAACCGCGCATTGGTTGTGTTGCCGGATTTTTACACTGCTTAAGCGGCACTTTTAAGGGCCTGCGATGTCCTCACTCATTCTGCGAAACATTACGAGTACTGTTTGACGCTGAGTGTTCTGTGAGCCCGTGGCATCACATCGGACAACCCGGCCCAATAAGTGCGTCAGCATGGCCATGCTGAAGCCTTTTTCAATCCTAAAAGGTTAAACTTTTAATCTTTTCAGTCCGTATCAATTTTAGGTCAGACTTTGCCTAGGAACTCTAAGAATGTCAATGATTTCACATAAAATTAAAAAGTTCGATTTCACATCCATCAATGGCGTGTCGCGAGCAGTGCACGCGCGTGCCACAGCCAATTAGTGCAGCTCCAGTTACCTTTAGTGGAGAGAGGAGATGCTTCGGTGCACTGGGCTAGCAATAGCCAGGGCGATACCTATACAGTCAAAGTCAGAACCAAAATATTTTATTCAGAATAAAATACAAAGTAACACTTTCTGAACGTCATAGCCGTCACAGTCTCGTAGCTTAATGGTTTTAAGAGTATACCATGAAGCGAGAGATATCGGGTTCGAATACCGATTTGGACAATTATAATTTAATTTCTAATTTGTTCGGTCTCAGGAAGGGCTTGACAGTGGCCGGGCGAGTGTCTTAATACTATCACACCCGTGGGAGAGCTATGCTGAAGTATATGCTGACGACGGCTCGCCCCAAGTGATACCACGGGTTCACAGAATACTCAGCGTGTATCGGTACTTGTACTGTGTATCGCAGTGAGTGAGGATAAAAAGCCACACAACTAATGCGCGGAGTATGCGCGGTGTTCTTTTTCCATATAGGAGACCCACCTGCTCCGTTGTCCGCTATAGAATAAAAAAAATTGGACCCTATCATTTCACAATTTGCGCACAAAAATGGTGAAAGAAACTGATAGTAACACATCTTTACTTAAAAATAAGCAGAGTTACACTTTTATTCACAATTACACCAGACTTCCTAAGCGTTCAGGAAAACGTCTATTTTGTAATATACCTTATTATTTTCTTTAAAATTTATATTATTGATAGATATTATATACTAACGAATTCGGCGTTAGAGCCTATTTATACTCATTCTATCTATTAACTTATGCTAGCTCTAAGTATCCCATAAATAAAACTAAAAAAAAGTACGTAAAAATCACACATACTAAATATATACGGATGATACAAAAACTCCCTAACAATGTCAAAGGCGTTATGTATTATAGTATAGTTATCTATTACACTAATAATTCTGAACAAGGAACTCGTTTGTCCCTTATTTAATACGTCAGAGTGAAAGCGACAGACAGAAAGACAGGTGAGCAAGCGTAGAACGCGCTAGGCAACCCTATTGGCATCGTGTGCCAACTAGCAACCGCATTTAACACTCTCTTCTTATCGAAGGAAGTTTAAAGGTCAGTAAGCCTTATCGGTCTTAATTACGATTATTATTGCCCCACAGGAAGCACGGTGTTATGATTAAAGAGATTCTAATTATCGTTCAGTACCTCGTGTCAGAATGTTAACGATATAAAAAATAGGATGTATGTAGTTTGTATTGCGTAAACAATTTTATTATATTACTTAATATTATAAGATGTAGTTTAAATACAGAAAAAGATTATGATAAGCGTTTGTATTAGACAAATTATTATAATATCCTTAATACATAAGTTTTTATTTTATATTGTGGAATTAGTCGCCGAACAAATACGACTTAGGGACCTCCAAAAATGATCGAGGCTATTCCTAAAAGACCAGCAAGGGTCTACGGGTGTCCATAGGCTAAGTTTATGAACTTCCTGCTCATTTGCAAACTGGTTATGATTTTAAAAATGTAGTATACTAGATTGTAGACTACTTTTGAAATGAAAGAAGAAATACAGTTGCAATAATCTCAAATAACATGATCACCTGCAGACTGTAACTAATTAATAGTAGCGGTTGCTGGTGGTTCAGGAATTACCATAAATTAGTTTTATTCAATAAAGATCTCCAACTGAGATACCATCACGTGGGCTGGACGGTGTTACTACACACTTGCGTCGCGCGTATTCATTTAGAAATCGAATTTTGTTATTCTAAGAAAGACAACTTAAATCTCTTTTTCGTAGAATATTTTATATTAGCTGATTTAAATTTAATGAAAACATAGACAAATAAAAACAAATAAATATGGAGATCCATTCAAATTGTATCACAATTCTAGCATCTCACTCAAAGAAACATTTTTTAGGTTTGTTCCCATCTTGCTTCTTTTACTGCACAACTCATAACAGCCAAAAGTGACGCCCCTCCAAGCCACACTAGGCTGAAAGGGCAAGGAAACACTGTAGCTGCTGGACGTCGGACTTAATTTTCTCTATCCCTCTGATCAGGTACTGGAGGGAATTGATACGAGAAATTGTCGAATAACCGGCCGACATAGCGAGAGAGGTTTTAGTGGGCATTGCAAGAGCGTGGAGTCCTACATACATCCTAGATTTTAAAACATTTCCTAGCGAAAGAAGAGTCTTATACCTGTCGTTATAGAAATCATAAAATTTTACTCATATAATCGCATATATATCGCAAGTAGGTACCACAGACTATGATAGATTATTATCAAAGTAAAACCAGACACATATGTGTAGTCCCACGTTGTGCAGAGACAACTTAATCACAGCCGTGAACTATGAAACTATGAGAAGAGTACAATTAAACCGGGAAGGTCAGCGAGTACAGAATTTATAATTATTAATGAATTTTAAAGCTGCTTATGAAATGAGAATTAGCTGAGCGTGAATTGTTTCATAGGGGCACTGGCATTGCCCAGTATCGAGCGTTGCGTTAGAGGAAATTGTAAAACAACGCTTTTATCTCTTAATAATACTCTCAAAATTGTGTGCCTTACGTGAAATGTTACGGTTTGAGGAGAGCTTCGTGAACATAATTACAGGAATTGAATTTTATTTCCAATTTAAATTTGGAACTGAATTTTCACTACCATGGACATGTTTTTTTATATATAGTGTAGCGGAAAACGGAGCAGGTGGATATAAAATACGAATACAATGGCAGTCGAATTTCGCGTAACTTCTTTACCTATTGTAGGTAAAGAAGTTACGCAAAATTTATGTTTTCCGTATTAATTCATAGATAATAAGTAAAACCTGAAAGACGATCTCACGAAGGTCGCGGGCAACCGCTGGACCCAGACCGCTCAAGAATGTAACAGGTGGCCGTCTTTGGGGGAGCCCTATGTCCAGTAGTGGACTTGATAGGCTGATGTTGATAAGTAAAACCTTACCTTTGTTGATGTCATGTCTAGCATGACAGGGAAGGCCGGGATCTGCACAGGTCCCCCTTGCTGTTCAGCTAATTTGGCAAACAAGCCGCCCATAGGTGTCTCGCTCGTATCATTTGGTTGACCCGTTACCCGCGGCTCTACACCGAAACCATTTACGCGGTGGTAATAACTGAAAAAAATCATAAATAATTTATTATATTCTATTTTTGAATAATATTACAAATGTAGTTATTTTATAAAAATTAAGAGCACTTAAAATCTTACTTTATACACAGTCTTTATACACAGTATATTTAGATATATTTTTCACAGAGAATTGTAAAATTCATTCAAAATTGGTAAATCGTTTTGAAAACTGAGTGAAAAAGAAAACACGGTGTTTTTGTGATGGATCTCTGTGTTGGATAGTTCTGTTTTAACACAAATATACAATCATACATTTGTAAAAACCCTACACGTAAAATACGAAAAAAAATTACTTTAAAAAAATACCGCTTTAGTGGCATAAAAATCCGACAACACAACCAATGGGCGGACTGTGGCGCGGTTGTCCACGGGCGGCAGTGTTCTCTTACACATATTCCCATTGTCCGCTATACCATAAAACGAAATTTGTTAAAAAATTATAACTATTGATTCTTGTCGAAACTATTATAATAAAATTTATTGCTAGTCATCACAAAACTAATTCCGAATCTTAAATTGAAGAAAACTAAGCAAAAAAATTCTCTCTTTAGAATCAACGTCTTTAATTAATTGAACATAACAAAGTGACATACTATACGTAA
This sequence comes from Delias oraia, assembly GCA_018230265.1. Lineage (NCBI taxonomy): Eukaryota > Metazoa > Arthropoda > Insecta > Lepidoptera > Pieridae > Delias > Delias oraia. The sequence goes on along the minus strand of DWCF01001571.1, from coordinate 17,175 downwards.
TAATTATTATAGTTGCAATTAGACAACCCTAATCTTAACATTCCCTTTATTAAAAGACTTTAACGCGTTTACAGCTACATCGTAACATGTGGATTATGTGGCGGACACAGTTCTGTATGTATGGGACTGATTATTACTTTATACGTATGGTATTCACCCGTGGGAGAGCCATGCTGAAGCATATGCGGACGAACTAATTGGCCCGACTCATCCGAACTGATAAAACAGGCTCTCATGATACTCAACGTGAAACGGTACTTGTAATGTGCTTCGCTGAGTGAGTAAGGATATCGGAGGCCCATAAAATCCCGCTTAAGCGGCGTAAAAAGCTGGCACCACAACTAATGCGCGGACTGTGGCGCGGTTTTCCATGGGCGGCGGTGTTCTCTTACCATATAGAAGGCCCACCTGCTTCGTTGTCCGCTATACTATAAAAAATGGTGTTTAAATACACTCATTCGTATACAATTCGTATCCGGGATTTTAATGACCTTATGGAAATAGGGAGGCCTCCGCCTATGGCTACGGTCTTTTAGGAATACGTACGCTATTATTTTTAAGATCGCCAAATCGGATTGGTTTGGACATACACCTGCAAGTCTTATTAAACAGAAAGTGGTAACTTTTAATACCTTAAACAAAATTTATGTAACCTTAAAATATATTGTTTCCTCTAATATCAAAACGTTTACATAACCAAAACGATAAAGTTTTTGAATAACGTTTTGTTTTAGCAATAAAAGCTGATGTATAAAGGTTTAGCGATTTAAGCTCAAGAAAAGAAGTCCAACAATATGAACATAATAACATAGGTTGAACATAATTCGCAACCATTACTTCAATACACAGTTATTAACTAATTTATGACTAACACTACTGTTTCAAAAGTTTTATGCAATATCCTTGAACGTTGTACAACGGATATCGGCTTATAATTATACGCATAAAGAAATACATTACATATAATAGGAACGATTTTTTACCCGTGGGAGAGCCACGCTGAAGCATATGTTGACGCACTAATTGGGATGGCTCATCTGAAGGGATACCATGGGCTCACGGAATACTCAGCGTGAAACTGTACTTGTACTGTTTCGCAGAGTGAGTGGAGATATCGGGGGCACTTAAAAGTGCCGCTTAAGCTGCGTAAGCAGCCAGCAACACTATGTGCGGACTGTGGCGCGGTTGTCCATGGACGGCGGTGTAATAGGAGACCCTCCTGCTTCGATTTCTGCTATAGAATAAAAAAAAACGAAATAACTCGGGTCAGGTGTTTATGTATATGTCAAAAGGTTACCATTTGGAATTTTAGAGCGGACTGAGGTTAAAATGGCATCAAGAATAATAGTAGGTTATGAGGAATTCCTGATAGCTTTTATAAGGTCACGGTGTCTTACTTACATTCTTTATCTGTGATGCTTTGAATTAAATCCTGTTTTGCTCTTGAGTTTTGATTTAAGCTCAACGAAAGTCGTTCTTTTTACGAAAATATTTATTTACTATTTCAGCCATGGGTGAGCTGAAGCATATGCTAACGCACTAATTGGGCCAGCTCATCCGAAGTGATATCACGGGCTAACAGAATACTCAAACCGGTAACGGTAAACGGGACCTCAACTGTGTTTCGCTGAGTGAGCGAGCACATCGGAGGTTCTTATAAGTGCCTCTTAAGCGGCGTTAAAGCCGGCAACACAACCAACACTCGGATTGTGGCGCGGTTGTTAATGGGCGGCGGTCTTTTCTTACGTCCTGACAGAAACGGAGGCGGGAACCAAGATGTCGCAAAACCCACTCCGGTGGGCTTCCAACCACCCGATCAGGCCGCCAACGTTACCGCGACGACCCAAGCCGAGCTTCTCGCAGGAGGTGTCTCGCAGGAGACGCCCTTGTGTTAGTCGCGGCACAAACCGAATTCGTCTCAAAAGTCTATGGAAGCTGCGGTCGCCTTATGTCAACAGCGTTTATCCTTTCTAAAAAAAAGTTCTCTTACGATATAGGAGAACCAGCTGCTCTGTTATCTGCTATATCATATAAAAAAACAAGTTGTTATTTAAAGAAAAGAGCGTACACATTACTTGAAGCCCGGCAACGCACCCGAGGCTCTGCAAGAGCTGGGGGTATCCATGGGCGGAGAACCGCTTGCCCTACGTGAGCCTAATGCTAGTTTGCTACCAATTTAATAAAAAAAACGCTTAACAAAGTAATCATCAAAGCTGCAGCAGGTAATTTGCTTCAAGGTAGTGTTAAATTTGAAAATCAGGAACAGCACTTATGACGGACGAACAATAATTCAGCATGAACGAAACGCGAATTAAAACATAACTGACTATCAAGAGCAAGTCTCAATTAGAGCTTAATTTATTCATTCGAACATTATATTTACTTTTGTTATCTCATTAGGTGAAACAATATTGATCATTCATTGCAGGTGTTTCGCCGTACACAAAATATACGCCCTATTACGATTTTGTGATGGATTATAATCGCGTGCGGCATCCGTGTGACCGGTAAAAGACACTCGGGCACCATTCGGCCGAATCGTAATTAAATTTGACAGAGATCACTGACCCAACACCGTGAGATGAACAATTCATTAATATAACATAAGTTCAGACGGCGGTTCTCACGACTCATGTTAATTTGTCGACTAAACGCGATCTGTTGTCGAATCGATTAATATGCAAATCGATTTGAGCATCACTAGCCGGTCGGTGAACTGCCAAACTTTGTACATACACCGATCGGTTCATAGGTGTCTAGGAGCTGACCCGACGCATATGACTTAAAGAATCACCTCATGTTTGTCGTTCAATAACGAAGCGTTCTTAAGGCATTTTGTGTAGCTCACTATGTGTTATTAACTGCGTTCCAAACCCGTGTTGCTTTGGGGCCTTCAAAGAGCGTACCTATCCCTTAAACGCCGGCAACGCACTCGCGGTCCTGCAAAAGCTAAGAGTTTGCATTGACGGAGGGCCGCTTATCCTAGATGAGCCTCCAAATCCTTTGCCACCGTGTTCAAAAATAAAAATAAATTGCAATCAAAACTACTATATGTCAGCAAAAACTGGTATTTTTCCATTTGTTAGATTTCCACTATTATATAAAGCGGAAATAAACGTTTCCAATTGCATTGTCCTTAAACCAATCGATCGAGTTATTCTCGACTTAATATATTGTTTATTTATATCAGTACTAAGTTTAAAGTCCGAACTTTTACAATAAATCAAAGCTAAACAGTGGCCGGTCGTACCAGGGAGGTCCATGCTGAAGCATATGCTGACTCACTAATTAGGCCGGATCATCTGAAGTGTTACCACGGGCTCAAAACCTTCAGCATGAAACGGTACTAGTATTAGTGTTCCGCTGAGTGAGTGAGGATATCGTAGGCCATTGAAACTATATAGCTTAAACGGTGTAGAAAGCCGGCAACACATTCAAATAGCGGATTGTGGCGCGGTTGCCCATGGGTGGCGGTGTTCTCCTCCCATATAGGACCTATGTGCATCGTTGTCCGCTATACCATAAAAAAATGAAGAAATGTGTTATAAAACGAATATTTATATATATATAGCCGTAATATGCATTCAAAGTATGTAATGTGTTTCGTAACTCAAATTTTAGAGAAGCTAAGGATATCACTCACTCGTTATTCGGAAGCGTGTTGTATCTGGCGGCGAGCAAGCGTATGATGTCAGAATAGTTGCGGGGCGGAGGCGCGGAGGTCCCCGGTGGAACTTGGCTCGGGCTGCCGCGCTCTGGGGGCGTGCCCGGGTATGACGAAGTGGATGGCGTCACACTACGAGATCTTTTAACAGAATTACAACTCTATTGAGCAATGAAGACTAAAAGCACGTCTTATTAAGAAAAATGTAGATATTACACACAAAACAAGTATTTTATTACATTTTTGCATTCGTGTTCATGTAAGCTTTTTGAGTACTAGGTGATGTTTTTGTAATTTTAAAGTGGCTGTATTATTTTCTGGCATTCCCGATACAGTACAGATCTCTCTCAATGAAGTCGGTGCCTCAAGTCTGAGGATCGTGGTAAGCAGTAGGGTTACTTTTGGAGCGTATAATCTGTCGCCGTCTGTTTCTAATCAGCGCATCTTTTACGCCCTTATAGAAATTCGAGGATGACGAGTCTTTGACTTGGTCGGACCATTCTGTCAGAGTACAGATACTACAAAACATATAAATTACTTAAGATTAAATTAGTTCTAAAAATTGTAGACATTTAAAACGACAGTTCTTTGTTACCTTGAGGTGGTGGATTCGTGCGGGCTCAGCCGTTCAACTTTGACATTAGAGGTGGGCGGCGCGGGCGCATGCGCTGGCGCGAGCGCTGGCGCCGGCGCATGTGGTTGCGCATGCGCTTGCGCGGGGGACGCAGCATCGCGTGCGCACCGTCGTGCTGCACTACCGCCGCCTTCACCTGCGAGACGAATCGATACATATTAATTATACAAGTGACAACCCTATCTGGTAATGTATGAAACCCTAAACTTATCACACGGAACTCAACTCTCAACTCAAACTCAACTCAACTCATTGTTCTTTTTTTATATATGAACGGTGGCAAACAACCAGGAGGCTTACCTAGGGTAAAAGATCTACCGGTACAAGGACACCCCTAGCCCTTGCAAAGCCGCGAATGCGATGTCGGTAAACTCTATACTCTCACACAGTTACAAGTTGTCATTAAATTAAAACATTTCTCAAACATGGCATAAATTTTTAAGAGATTTTGCTGCAGATTTCAAGCCTATATAGCAAACTCTCCAGGCTTTCTCCACCCGAAAGTGGATTTTAGTGGTGAACAAAAATTATCTAAACTACAAAAGTGGAATGTTATTTATAATGGTATTTCTATTTTGTGTTTGTGTGTGTGTCTGTCTGTTTACATATGTATATACTCATGTGTAATATATACTAAAATAATTTATATTAGATAATTTATTATATAAAAATATATTATACTTGTGTATGTGTATGTATAATGTACAAATACCAATAGGTTTCCTTTATATAAGAACAGTATCCCGTAACAGTATTCAGTAAATTAATTTTATACGTGCTATAATATGCATCGCATAATGTAGGAACATCGTGTAAATTCTTATATTTAACCACAATATCCCAACACACCTTATATTATTATGAAAATACATTTATTATGTGCGATAATAAATTGTTACAAATGGCGTAGGACGCTGCTTATTTTTACAGTAAGTCGCCCTTAACATTGACTCGTTCCCTCGTGAACCGAGCAAAAATGTCACATCACAATTACACCGTCCAAGAAAGGCCATCCGACAACCGGTTGTACATCCCAACTTTTTACGAATTTGCCTTTTCATTTAAATTGCCAAGACTACATAAGTTGTGAGTATAGATGTGCTTTGCGTTCTTGTTTATCGAAATAAGACACCTTTTTTTGTACGTGGGCTGACTGGAAGAGATCGTTTGGCATCGATACAGTAGCCCCATTGCCGTGTAATTATGTTTTTGCATCATCATTACTTGTAGTATAATAAAAATTATTCAATGAATATATAGGTAGCGTTTTTACGCCATATCACAATTAATTGCTACAATTATATTAGAGAATAGAATAAGCCGAGTCACAGAAAAATATGTTAGCTATAAAAGGAATGCGCATTATAGAACCTAGGGACGTATTACATGATCCGGATGAACCTATCACAATAGCTACCAACAAGCTAGAGCCGAGAGGATAATAACAGAAACTCAGTTGGTCGGATACGGAGGCGAGGACCTACCAACGTAATCAAACTCACCCCGATGAGCCTCCGACCGGCTGCTCGGGCGACCCATGACCCCGCCACGGTCCAAGTCGAGGCTCGTGTCACGCAGGCGCCCCTGCGCTAGTCGCGGCTAAAAATCAAATGCACGGTGAGTCTATGGCTCGCCCCAAAAGACCATGTTAAGCTGTGATGGCTGTATGGCCGGCACTAAATAGTCCCTCCATTAAAAAAGCATTATAGAAATTCTTTCATTTCACTTTAAAATTTAAACAAGAGATATATTTAATTCCAAAATAGTAGTATTTTGGTTAAAATATAATACAGGTTCATATTTCATATTTCAGCCAGAGATGTTTAGAAAAATATACCGATTTAAAATGAGCATGGCAAGAATACAAAATCTATAAAACTTCATAAAACTGATTGTTTCCCAGTGTATTTCAAATCACCAGCCTATCAAGTTCACTGATGGATATAGGCCTCCACAAACATGGGGGTGTTTTGCCTTAATCACCACGCTTGGCAGGCGGGTGGTGATCGCAGAATATCTCCTGTACTCGGAAGGGTACTGCTGCCCACCCTCGGGTGAAGTGTCCTTTAGTCGCCTCTTACAACATCCCATTAGGAAGACTGGGAGTGGTACTATTCTGATCTGGTAACCACACAATTTATTTGATCCTATTTAAATATAACAAAATCTAAATATTTTTACATTTATCGTAATATATACGTATTATGTACCAGTCTTAGTGTATTCAAAAGATTATAATGTTATTATTAATACAAGTTGTCGTTGTTTTTACATTAAAATCAGTTGTAATATAAAAAAACAAAAAGGCAACATTTGACTTAAGTACATACATTTTTATCAGCATTGCGTGAATTTTTCACGCAATATAAACGAGCTGTTAAATTTGAATGTCAGTTAAGAAGTTGCACTCGTGACCTGCGCGGCATCTCACTCGAGATACAATCTACGCATCGGCTGTGTCGTTTGAAGTTGAAGACGCGCGCTTTTTCGGACATCTAGATCAAGGCGAAATGCGTCGAGGAAGTTTGTGATTTTTTTTTTGAAAATGGATAAAATAATTTCATGTAATGTTACAATTACCGATTAAGAAACCTCTAAGATTCAAGAAAATTAACATATAATTATAAATTAATTATTAAGCGACGTAAATTGATAAAAATTTACAATCTCACTTGAACTGGATAAATTGAAGATTCAAGAATTGCCTAAACCGACTTGTAACCTCTACGGTATTTGGTTAGGGTTTCTGTCATCAGTGGAATTTCCTAAAAAATCTAACTGTTTATGTCTTAATATATTGAATATAATAAATATTAATATGGATATATTTTGTATTAATTATTTATTTTTCTTTCACCCGAAACAGTGCGCCTAATAATCTCATGACATTTCCATTAGGTTAATACAGTGGTTTTCTAACATTTAATTGCACATTACTCATCTATAATAGTGTGAACTGTCTCTTAAAAATGTTACCAGTCGAGATATGACATTAATTGACCTCCCAGTTTCCACACAATAATGTGACATTATAGTAATAGAGTCATTTGTCTTGATTAAACAGCTTACGAAATTTAATATGAATATTTTGTCATGATTCTAATCTAATCAACTATTTTCGTTTAATATCCGACATTAAGATGATACGTATATTATAAAGAAAACCTGTTTATGTATATATAATATTTTATATTATTTTTTCACCTGGTGGTGCAGGTTTTCATATTAATTGTGGAGTTAGGCTTCTAAGAATAAACCTACATGAGAAAGATGTTCTCCCTATTAAGGTACTTTAATTTAAACATATACAGAGTTCTAGCAATTTAAATAATAAAAAATATTTCACCCGTCGGAGAGTCATGCTGAGGCATATGCGGACGCAGTAATTGGGCCGGCTCGTACGAAGTGTTACGGGCTCACAGAATACTCAACGTGAAACGATACTTGTACTGTGTTTCGCTGAGTGAGTGAGGATATCGAAGGTCCTTGAAAACGACGCTTAAGTGGCTTAAATCCGGCAGCAACCAATGCGCGGACTGTGGCGCGGACGTCTACGGGCGGCGGTGTTTTCTTACCATAATGGAGACCCACCTGCTCCGTTATCCGCAATAGAATAATAAAAAAATACATTTTTTGTAATGTGGACTAAATGTAGTTATAAGCCAATGATTGTTGAATTAACGGATTCAAATCCCAGGCAAAAAAGTTTAACGAAGCCTAGTAAGAAAATGAACAATTAAAAATACACAAAAATTTGTCCGACAACTACACTAGCGTTATGAGATGTCATGAAATATCTTTACAATAAATTGTAAAGATATTCTTATCTTATATTATATTATATCTTATATTATATTAATATTTTAACCTTATAAGATTGTTAATATATAGTAGAAAGTACTATTTTATAATAACATTATTTTATTTGACAAAATAATAACAGGGCAATGGCGATACGGGGCCTGAACGGGTGCCTAGTTATAAACTTAAAGCCATTATAAACTTCCATTGTTAAGAACAACGAAAGGTCTATTTGCCGTGGCTGATTTTCATAAGAATAGCATCCCACGTGGACATAATCTCAGATAGGTTATGAGGGAATTATTTCAGATTGACGCGCTCTGTACAGAGACGTTGTATTTATTATTATTGATATAATAATGTAAAATGGAGCCATTGTTGTGCAAACTCGCTTTTGATTTCAACGCATTAACATCTATATTCGGTAAGGCAACAATATCATGGTAAGTTATTTTATGATTGAGGGCCACATGCGCTGTACGAAGGCACGAAGCTAGAGATAGTTTTAACTTTTAAGTGACCGCTTATCCTAGGTGTAATTTCTGTTTGTTTACCGCCCGTTTTTCATAGAGAAAAATCTTTAATTACATTTTTTTATTATATTGCGGACAACGGAACAGGTGGGTCTCTTATATGGGAAGAGAACACCGCCGCCCATGAACAACCACGCCACTGTCCGCGCATTGGTTGTGTTGCCGGCTTTTTCGCCACTTAAGCGGCACTTTTAAGGGCCTCCGATATCCTCACTCACTCTACGAAACGCAGAACAGGTTCACGCTTAGTATTCTGTAAGACCGTGTTATCACACCGGAAGAGCCGTCGCGGGAAATTATCTCATTAAATTTCTGTTAATTCTTATATTTGAAACAAGACATAGGTAGAAGGACAACCGCAATCTTTAATTTAATTTTTAAAACATTTCATTCAACCACTATTACAAAATCATTATAACATTAAAAAGGTTGTGTTGTTAAAAGTGTGTAGTGTATGATAAAAATGATAAATATTACTCACTAAGTACATATGATCTGACTGTTTTCCTTATAACGAAGACGAGAAAATCATCAATGAAAGCCTCAGTTATTAAGTAGTTAAAGCAGGAACCAATAATTTATAATAGGATAAAGAATAATAAGAAGGTTGTATTTTTCTTAATGCATACGGCTGGAAGACAGACATATTATAGACAGAGAGACATCGTCTCCATTTAGATTGTTTATTTTAAGAGTAATTGGCATCAAGCCCAAGAGAAGACAAGTGCTTAATTAAGGAGCAGTTAAAACAAGAGAAAACGTAGTTTTCGTTCACATGACATATATAATAAGATAAAGCTTACGCAATTAACCGAACTTGATTAGAAAAACTTAATTATAAGAAGTACCGACACAAGTAAAACTGTCCATAAATCTTCTCAATGCCCACAGGCATGAGAGGCGTAGGTAATTTTGAAATATAGACCATAAAAGCTCCAACGAATGTAGTAATTGAACGGAAGTGGTCAAATATTGTCAAGGTGAGCGATGAGCGATGGCTTCCGGCCAATGTCGAACGCTTGACATTTGACAGGAAACGGCCACCGTTAGCTTCAACTCTCTTTTGGAGTTGCATAACAATAGTTAGCAGTCTTGCTATATTCATCTATAGCATCATTAAAGCTGACGTTTCCGAACCAATACGACTTGGGGACCTTCAAAAAATAGCGATCCTATCCCTTAAAGGCCGGCAACGCACCCGCGGCCCTGCACAGGTTAGGAGTAGATCCTGCCTCCTGCCGTTTTCCATTAAAAAGTTTATATTTTATTGTCTATACATTGTAAAGAAATCAAGAGAATAATGAGTAATTAATACAATTAAAAATAACATTGCTTCGGAGCTGTAAACAGATTTTAAGATTTTATATCTCCTCGTTGCATTCGTATGTTTGCGTAGGCTTCGAATAAAGTGTGATGTACATATTTAAAATTATATACAACTAATATTATTAATTTAGATCAGCGATTCCCAAAGACTTTCAACCATGGACCCCTAGGGATTCAAACGCAATTTTCACGGACCCCTTAATAAGATTGACAGCAAAAAATATCAGATGAGGTATTTATTGTAGTTATTATTATTATTAGCATTTAAGTATGATCCACAGATGTCACCACGGATGCCATACAAACATGGCGTAGTCATAGCGAAACACAGGCTATGAAACATGGATTTAGAGAATACGGTTTCAACTTGTTTTTTATATAATATAGCGGACAACGGAGCAGGTGGGTCTCCAATAAGGTAAGAGAACACCGCCACTCATGGACAACCGAGCCACAGTCCGCGCATTAGTTGTGTTGCGGGCTTTTTACGCCGCTTAAGCGGCACTTTTAAGAGCCTCCGATATCCTTACTCACTCTGCGAAACACAATACAAGTATCGTTTCACGCTAAATATTCTGTAAGCCCGTGGTATCACTTCGGACGAGCCGGCCCAATTTGTGCGTCAGCATGTCAGCCCTTCCAAAGACCGAATCAATTATTATTTATAATTGTCCAGACCGGGATTCGAACCTGGTACCTCTGGCTTCATGCTATACCATTTAGACCACTTAGCCACGAGGCTCTCGAATCAACTCTATGGCTATAGTGTGAAAATATAGCCGTTACGTATGACTTCTAACGTCTTTTGCATATCAAAGCCTGCAATATAGATGGAGAATGCATGAAAAATCTCTCTTTATATGAGTTCAACGGTTCAAGCCCAGGTCACCAGCGTCGTCAAACGAGGTACCGTAATATCCACCTGACCCCAAATGACGACACGTCTAATGCCCGACGTATGCGAAGCCAATACGTGATTGTCTTGTTGAGTGGCTTCGAACACGGCTCCCTGCGCCAATGTACACGGCTTAATACTCATAGTTTTAACGGAACAGAACTATTAGCCATCAGTTTGTTAAGGCTTCAGCTTCATTGGCTATTGTTTTACGCGTCTCGCGTGTAATATAAGTCCTGGGTTCGATAATCTTTAATATAAAATTAATTAACTGAATCTCGAGAACAGATGAATCGAATTCGCAAATTGTTGTTAGAATATTCCTCGAGGTACGAAAATGGTTATAACGAAAACAAAATTTTAAAAAAACTGTCTGAAAATAAAACAAGTTTCTATACGCGCATACAAATGTTTTTTCATAATAATAAAAAGTAAATTTGAACTTTAATAATAATATCATTAATAATATCAAAAAGCTTTGAAAAGGCAAAACAAATATATGGTCAAAAATAAAGATATATATTTTCCCAGTATATTCCGGCATTATAAAGTTAACCAATAGTTACTAAATTTAATTTAATTTGTTATAGTTAAAATTGTTTATTTATGAAAAACATTTTGTTTCTAAAAATAAGTAACCTCTCAACGACATTTCTATGTAAATAAAATGATTAACAACTTTTTAAGATTTAGTATCTGAATTATAAATGCAATTTCAGACATAAGAACCAGAATAGAACAAAATATAAGTTGCTAAGGCAAAAAATATTTTTTTTTAATAATACATTAAACCATTTTGGTTTGGTTTTATTCTGTTATTCAGAATTTCTTGCAAAAACAGATATGTAATAATTCAATAATCATGTGTAAGTCTGACAAATTAAATGAAATATTTTTTATTCAACATAAGTACAAAAATGCAGCCCGTTGAACGTCTAAATCTGTCCACCGGTTCCAAGCTAAGCCTACTGAGAAGAACCGGTAAAATAAACTCTGTGTGTGCCTAATTGTTTACTAGATTTCAATGAAACAATCACAACTTTTTTATGGAATATACTAATTATAAACAAAATCAAATTTTTGTGGCAAACGAGCAGGAGCCTCACAATGAAGAAGGAATCCTCCGCCCATGGGCACTCCTAGCCCTTGCAAGGCTACAGGTGCGCTGGATATTTGAGAATATGGATCTTTGAGGGATATGTAAGCAAGCCTTCAGTACGAATGTCCCCAAGTCGTATTGATTTAGATACGAATATATTTAATATTTCAGACATGAACTGCGATTATTTTTGTAGATACAAATGAAATGTTTTTAAATTGAATGAATCACATTCTGAAGTACTTCATAGGCTAGTACGTCCGAAGTGACGACCACGGGCTTACAGAATACTCGGCGGGAAATGGTAGTTTTACATGTAACGGTACTTCTATTATGCTTAGGTGAGCGAGTGAGGATATTGGAGACCCTTGAAATGCCGCTTAAGCGGCGTAAAAAACCGGCAACACAACCAATACGCAGACTATAGCGCGGTTGTGCATGGCGTCGGTGTTCTCTTCACATATAGGAGACCCACCTGCTCGTTGTCCGCTATATAATAAAAAAATAGATTTGTCGCTGACTTAACAGGCACCTCCAATTAATTACAGTGCTTTAGATGCATAGATTCTTATGCAACAGCATTAATAAATAAATATAAACACAATAGAAACTGGAGTGTCCACTTGGCTGTTCTGCTGCCAGTTGTGACATAGGACAATGCCTGTTGACAGTTGACATGTAACTTGCTAACAAGTTGCCACACAAGGAAACAGGTCCAAGCCGGAAAAGGCTCTATGATTAGTCGAGTTCATCAAACTACAGAACATGATATATAGGTGTCGCTTATCTTACCTACCTGTGGCACATTCCTCATCTCGAATACATTGACAATGATGCATTAATTATCCTCTAATTATATTGTAATACATGTTTATTACTTAATGAAGCTTGCGATATGATATTCAAATTACCTGTACGTTTTCAGATGTATTGTGTGTAGAATTGATACAATTTTCAAACACTTTTGAAAGATCTTTGCGACACCGATCAACGCCGATCACGCCGCCACAATCCGCGCTTTGGTTGTGTTGTCGGTTTTTTAGGCCGCTTAAGCGGTTTAATATCAAGAGCCTGCGAAATCCTCGCTCACTCAGCGAAACACAGTACAGATAACGTTCCGTTCTGAGTGTTTAGTGAGCAATTTTTATTAATGTCAAAAACTGAGACGCGTTTAAGACTTTTATTTGAATCCCGGCGTTATTCAAGTAGAATAAAACGAGAATGTATGAAACACAAACATTTCTTCATTCCGAGCACGACTGAAGACAAGTCTATCGGCAAACACGAGCTGCCACTCGAGTCTTAATAGAAAAATCAACAAAAAGCACTCTCTGTGTGCTCTGTGCCACGCGAGCGTGCGTAGGCAGGCGCTCCTACCACCTGACCTCCCATACCCCGATGGACCAAACAGGTGTTAACGGTCAGTCTTTTGTAATTATCTCATCCATTTGTTTATTTCAATTTTTTTAGTCTATAGCGGACAACGGAGCAAATAGATCTCTTATATGGTAAGAGAACACCGCCGGCCATGAACAACCGCGCCACAATCCGCACATTGGTTGTGTTGCCGGCTTTTTACGCCGCTTAAGCGGCACTTTCAAGGGTCTCCGATATCCTCGCTCACTCTGCGAACCACTGTACAAGTACCGTTTCACGCTGAGCATTCTGTATTATAGTCAATGACAGCGCTAAGCGGCAAATTTCAAATTAAGAATTATTATTTTCTTTACATATAGGTACGTATTTATCATGCTGTTAAATATTAAGGCATCAATATATCTTGCAGTACTTACTAATAATAGATTTTAGAGATCCTCGTAGGAAATAGAAGATCCACCTGCGCCATTGTCCGGTATAGAATTTTAAAAAAAAAGAAGAAATAAACGAAATGTCATTTTCTCAAAATAAAATTAGAAATATGAATTTCTACACATACAATATATTAAAAATACATAAACCTTGAGTATTTATAAATTTATTTTTAATCTATTTATTTATTTAAAACTTACTGATAGAACATAAACAAAATAAATAGGATACACCACATTTATAAAGTAACCATTTAAAAGAGGCTATATTTATAGATATATAAAAAAGATAAATGATTTCAATTTTTATCAATTTGTTTTAAGACATACCGATATAATAATCAAATATAGAATTCACAAAAATTATAAAGGAAAATGATAAAAAAGGGCGTTAGGCTGTATGCTTCACCACCAGTCTGCGCGCCATCTTAAAGAAAAGCCTTCCTAAAACTATAATTTAACTTCAATTTTATATTGTTGAAATGAATATCAAATAAATAATTATTCAATAACTAAGTCGAAAGCATTTTATTGTGTGTAGCACTTATCTTCCAAATATTTATCTAGAAAATAATATTTTTATAAATAATAAGAATTATATTGTATTTAAAAGTGACATATAAAGTAGACCAACAAATTTATTATAAGTTTATGAAATACGATATGTAAAAAACTAAATTGGGTTTTTATTGTTTTTGCGTTTTCTTATTTTTGGTCACGTTTTTGAGAAAGATTGATGTTCAGATGTTTTAATATAGTTTTAATTTATTTTTATTTAGCATCAACCTTGACTCATATTCTAGTAGGTATACAAACTCTTACAGAAGAACTTTCTTTATATTAAACACATTCAACTGACCCGACAAAAATATATTTAAAACGATATTCCTACCTACGTTTTTGGATAGTCGACAACGGAGCAAGCGGGATTCTTATTTCCTACGAGGATTCTCTAAAATCAATTATTATTAAGTTCTCCAAGAAGAAGAGATATAATGTCATGATAGCTTAAGATAGTAAGAGATTACCACCGCCCATGGACAACCGCGACACAATCAGGGCGCTGGTTGTATATTCCGCTTAAGCGGCAACATTTCAAGGGCTTCTCTTCTCGAAACACAAGTAGGCCATGCTGGTATTATGTGAATCCAAAATATCACCTCAGACGATACCGCGTAATTAGTGCATCGCATGGCTCTCCTACGGGTATGACAGTTTTAAGACACTCGCCCGGCCTCACACAAAGCTTTAAAAAGACCAAATAAATTAACATTTTTATTGAGACCGGGGATCGAATCCGGTACCACTGGTGTTTTACAATACCACTCGGGCTTTATTTGAAATCATTAAGTACTTAAGAAAATTAAACATTTTTTTTTATTAAAGCTCCACGCGGGATCTACATAATTTTCACTTGTAATATCTTTCCCACTATTCATACGCAATTACCAGTTATTCGAAGACATGTCCAATCAGAGAAACGTGTTCGATTACCGTCCGTTTCAACCTTCATCCCACCTGTTTAGTTTGCCCGAAGCCGTGAGCAAACACACTCTGTTTATGTTTGCCTAGTACCCAACCACCTGCGTCGACCTAAGCACGGTCAATCAAGAAATCTTCACTCGAGTAAGCCCACTTTACAATACTAATCTAATTTAGGCAATCTTCTGGATCGCTGGATCAAATTTACGTCTATCGCGTTAATAATTTTAGCAAAAAATTGTATACAGCCTATATACAGTCACTTTGTATGTAAATTGCGTCCAACAATTGCAATACTTCATTGTTGTAATTTTTTTATTGTATAATGCTGTTTTTTTATTTTACTGACAAGGAAAATCTGTTTGTCATATCTCGTTTGTTTTGCGTACCTAAAATCTACCGAATGTACATTGTAACGACCACATGGTGGGCGAAATTCGTCCCCAAAAACCGGCCCAAGTTGTCATCGTCCGCGGATGAGGTCGTCTAAGAGGTCAACCCCCACAAAGACCAATATTTATCGATGCGTCGCTTTGTTCCATACGGGCTCCGTGCTTGTTAACAGTTAAACGTTTTAAGCAGGTGTTTTGTGTACCCAGACAATATTTGAGTAGGCCTTGTTATGTATTTTGGAAGTACTAATTATGTAACCGATGACCGCGTATGGTTTACGAGAAATTATAAACAATACAAAGAAATCTATGTTTAAGAACCACTAAAAACAGCCCGCGTAATACGCATCTGCTCGTTTGCCACCGTTTCTGTAAAAATAGACACGCAAACATCTATCGCGTATTGTGCGGATTCACATTCGCGTCCACAGAGCGATAAGCGAAACGAGCCAGCGGGCCGTATTTAAATGTCATAGGTGACGAGCCTCCGGTGAATCAACTGCATCCCACGACCTCACTCACCCATCACCTTCACCTTCCCCTCAACCTTGACTGCAGATACGAATAATTTACAAATTTTAATGCGACCCAACCGAAAACGTCGACGATTTATGCAAATTATCAACTGGTTCTCATTAGAACTTTGAACCCACGCGTCTGTTCTGTTTATGTTATTTTTTATTGACAATCACTTAATCGCTTCTTATCAATTAACTTAATATATTGCTTAATTGATTGAATGTCTTTCTACCAACCGTCTCGTATTTCTAAACAGAAATACGGAACGGATTGTGCTTGATCTCTCAGTTGTCATGCTAAATTTGACACAGGTGCTGACGTTCGCTCAAACGTCAATGTCAAATGCGCGTGAGGAGTTTATGTAACTTGCTCCATGTATAACCGTTGAATATATTTAAAAAATAACTAATTGTCGATGAATTTTTTCACCGAATTCCTTGTGATTTTTTTCATCTCGTGACATAATAATTAATTAACGACTCCATCTAAACCCACGTATGTAGGTATGCTAAAATATAATTTTGCTATAGATAAATCAGCCATGAGGTTCTCTTCGTGTCGTTAAACCAAGACTTAGTAATGAAGTTATATATAGGTATATATTAAAAATATATGTATATATATTGTTATACTTATTAATTAATACATACCGTTAAAATCAATATAGTTGTTAGAATTGTTTAAGAGTGTACAAAATCCTATTAAATTTATTTAAGATTAACGAGTTGATTTGCAAACAAAGTAATGTGTTGTATATGTCTAAATACAAATATATCTCTAGAATCTAGATTATGTGACTACATACTTTTGAATAAGTAATAAAAAAAATACTTTTTTGGTACGTTAGGTTTTAAACGTTTAATTTGAGAAAGTAAATCAATACATCAATCTTAAATACAGTGTAAACTCCATGTAATGTCCCTCGATTTAACGACAAAGTCTCTTAAAGCTTCGAAATCAATTGGCTTTAGTTGGTTTAGCTTGTCTTCCATCCACCTTTTCTTCTCTCCATTTAACGACAA
>DWCF01001570.1:0-29395 GCA_018230265.1 Delias oraia | reverse complement strand
CGCAACAGGTGGGCGTCTTTGGGGGAGGCCTATGTCCAGCAGTGGACTTGAATAGGCTGATGATGATGATGATGATATACTCATTAAATTCTCAATTCAGAAAGTGATTTTCATGTAGTTATTAAAAATTTCATCTTTCTTGCCGTAAGCTATTTATACAGTTGACGTCAACAAAATTATTTATAATTAAGTTTTAATGAAATTTATCTACGATTTTGAATATTCTCAGTAGGGATTAGCTTATAGTTTTAGAATTTGATCAGACATCTATTAGTTTGATAATACTAGAATAGTTATTACTAGATATATATTTGTAAATTCAAGTTTTAATTTTGTGAACGGTTCGCTGTTTGAAAATTGTTTTTTTTATGATAAAGGGGAGTTATAGGTCTCCATATTCTAACGCACTCATTGGGGCGGCTTGTCCCAAGTGATACCACGGGCTCACAGAATATTTAGTGTGAAACGGTAGTTTTACTTGAAACGATGCTTCTATTATGTTTCGCTAAGTGAGTGAGGATATCAGAGGCGATTTATGGGCGTAAAAAGCCAGCAACACAGCAAGGGTGGATTGTGGCGCGGTTGTTCATGGGCGGAGGTGTTCTCTTACTAATAGGAGATCCATTTGCTCCGTTGTTCTTTATAGTATACAAAATATCTCGATTTTATTTGACCTTGGATTTTTTAACAGTCAGCTGGAACAACATGTCTCGTCATGCGTCAGTGTACATGGGAAATCATGCAAGTATGCCGTCATCGGTAACACCGGGCCTGAGGTACAAGAACCTGGGCAAATCCGGGTTGCGTGTGCCCAACATCGGCCTTGGCCTGTGGACGATGCTGAGTGAAGACATCACCGAAGAGTTAGTGATGACTGCGATCGAGAGCGGCATTAATTTGTTCGATCTCTCTGAGGCTCATTACGGTAAGAATACACATGAAATTATACAGCCCGAGAACAAATAAATATCCGTAGAATTTTAGCCTAACTAAGATGCATGTTCGTCTGCTGCGCCTTTATAAAACTAAAACCTGCGGACTGACTTCAATTGCGACCACTTAATATTTTTTTTATTTATTTAATTGGTGGCAAACGAGCAGGAGGCTCACCTTGGGCAAGCGGTCCTCCGCCCATGGACGCCCTTAGCCATTGCATTTACATTAACTTCACTAATAATTTATATATTTGTGAGCTTTAATATTTTAATAGATCATCATCGTCATTATCATGTCAGCTGTAAGACGTCCACTTCTGGACTTAGGCTTCCCCCTTGGACTTCCATGAATAACTGTTGGAGGCAACATGCATACAGCGTCTTCCAGCGATAATTTTAATAGATACTTCTATAAAATTAATTTACCACAATTTTCAGCTCAAGGAGAAATAGAATTAGGAAGAATTCTGAAGAAACGTAATGTTAAGCGATCCAGTGTTATTATAACAACAAAAATATATTGGAGTACAAAGTGAGTCTTGTTCTAACCATATATGGCACTACAACACGCAAAAGATGCTTATCTAATATTTTTGGGTAATAATTTGTAGATTTGATACACACATTTATTTTTAAGATTGGTGGGCAATCTTAAAACATTTGTGCACATTTAGAGTTTAGAAGTTATTTACGCCTTTTAGTAGGGTATAAACACTCGTAAAATATAATCTTCTTGACTTTGAAGTAGGTACTAAAATGCACACAAGTAGAAGTTATATTTGGAAAATAATATTGATTAATCTTTTAATTTTTTTTATTTAATTGGTGGCAAAGGAACAGGTGGCTCACCTACGGCAAGCGGTTCTCCGCCCATGGACACTCACAGCCCTTACAAAGCCACGGGTCCATTGCCTGTCTTTAAAGAATGTGTATGCTCTTTTCTTGAAGGGCCTCAAATCGTATTAGTTTGAAAATACCCCTAGTGGCTGATTCCACTGAGAAATGGTGCGCGGCATAAAATACCTTACAAAACGCTCAGTTGTGGAACGACAAACATCGAGGTGATAGCGAAGAAACAGCATTCTTCCTCAATGTTGGATGGGGCGATTTATAACTATTTATTTTATTTCATGTGTTTGTGTGTGTACGGGGGGGGGGATGAAAACCGGTGCTCATCCACTATTGGCAATGCCGCATACAGCCGAGCACTACTCGTTTTATATTATTTTTTAATTATAGCGGACTACGGAGCAGGTGAGTCTCTTATATGTTAAAAGACACTGCCGCCCATAGATAACCGCGCCACAGTCCCCGCTTTGGTTGTATTGTTGGCTTTTTACGTCACTTAAGCGGTATAATTTAAAGGGATTCTTATATACTCAGTTACCAAAGCACAGTACAAGTACTGTTTCTCGCTGAGTCTTTATTGAGCAGGTGGTATTTCTGGACGAGTCAGTCCAATCAGTATGTCAGCATGGCACTCCCACGAGTGCGACAGTGTCAAGACACTCACCCGACCACCTTTCAAAGTCCGAATAATTTGAAAATTATGTTATAAAACATTTAATTCGTATATATTTCTACAGATCCGATGAAAGAGGCCAGTCGCGTAAACACATCGTTGAGAGCGTCAAAGCATCGCTATCGAAGCTTCAATTGGAGTACATAGATGTTGTCCTTCTGCACAAAGTGGACCCTGTCTGTCCCATGGAAGGTACCGTGGGCTTTGACCTATTTAAAGCGTAAACTACAAAACGCAGTTTTCAATTTTATTCAATTGAACATAACAACATACGCATTTGTTGTCTTCAAATACCAACAACGTTCAACCCATTAGTTATTTGAAATGTAATAATATATTGTAGAATCACATTCTGTTTATAAATGGTATAAAAAAGGCTTTAAGATGTATGCGATTTTTGGTTGCAGAATTAGTACGCACAATGAACTATCTCGTTAATCAAGGATACGCTATGTATTGGGGTACCGCACGTTGGACTCCTTCCGAAGTAAGTATAACGCCTATTAATCAAGCAGGTACATATCCATATACGATAATCTACCACGAAGCGAGAGATCTGAAAAAAAATATAATTTTTTAATTACAATTTTTTTGGTCTTTGGAAGGGCTTGACAGTGGCAGGGTGTGTGTCTTAAGTATGTCGCACCCGTGGGAAAGCCATGGTGAAGTATATGCTTTACGCTCTAACTGGGTCGGCTCGTCCGTAGTGATACCACGGGCTCACAAAATACTTAGCATACCTATAATGTGTTTAGCTGTGCGAGTGTTGAGTGTGTAAAAAAATCGGCAAAACCACAAAAGGGCGGACTGCGGCATTAAATTATAAAAACGGGTAATGCTCGGCTATATGCTTCACCACAAGTGGCTGAGAGCCGGTTTTTACAGCCCCCCGTACACGTACAAACACATAGTGTTACCATTTTCAAACTTACTTTTATAAATTATTGTTGTGCATCCTATATACTTTTATATTTTTATTATTATTTTGTTTGTTTTATTGGTAAGTTTTAAATAAATAAATAAAACACCTGATTTTGCAGTTTATTACAAAAAACAGACAGTAAATATTTGAATGGATTTCATAGTTCACCACCTAAATTATGTTTACATCATTTGATTGTTGTGTATCCCAATAACGTGTTATACTTCGTAGATAATGGATGCGTACTCCAAGTGCCGCGCCTTTAACTGCTGCACGCCAGTAGTAGAGCAGACTGAATACCACATGTTCTGCCGCGACAAGGCAGAACTTTATATGCCCGAACTATATCATAAGATCGGTGTAGGTGAGTAGAACACCGCTAAAGCTTGGGAGCGCAAGAATAATAGGCTATTTATGTTCCCTAAACTGAAGGAACCCGTGTAAGACGACCACGAAGAAGAAGCGGAACTCGCAAAAAAATATTAATTTAAGATCCTTCGAGGATTGGACAAAACTTTTTTTATGACTTTCGAAAATAACACAAAATTCTCGATATTTTGTGTTATTTCCTTATCCTCCGATTAGCGAACACCGGAGCATAGAGATCTCCTTTATGGTAAGACATCACAGCCATCCATAAACAATCGCGTCACAATCATCATTGCTTGGGTTGCTGGCTTTTTAAGCCGCTTAAACGGTATAATTTCAAGGTACCTTCGAAATCATCATTCATTCATGAAAAACGCTGAGTTGTAATCCCATTCCAAATTGGAATGGGTTGACAATGCCCAGGCCAGTGTTTTATCCCTAGTTTTTTTATGGTATAGCGGTTAACGGAGCTGGTGCGTCTTCTGTATGGTAAAATTACTCCAATGGCCATGAACATCCGCATCATAGTTCGCTCATTAGTTGTATTGTCCTTCAATAAATCTCGATAAAACTCAGCGAAATATAGCAGAAGTACCGTTTCAATTACAACTACCAATTCACGCTTAGTATTCTGTGAGTCCGTGATATCACTTCGAAAGAGCAGACCCAATTTGTGCGTCTCCCACGGGGACGGACACCTCGTGCTCATAGAATACCAACGTGAAACACCTGTACTATTTTGTCTCATAGTGAGTGAAGATACCGCAGGCCTACCTAGATGCCATGTACAAAGCTGGCCGTCTACCTGATTCATTGTTCAGTATATATAATAAAAATACATTACCAGTTTTGTGTTCAGGTACCATGGTGTGGTCCGCATTAACTACCGGCAAGGGGCTAAGCCACGAAGAGGTGACAGGACTATTTGCTAAATCCCGATTCAACCGGAAGTACAGCACATTTAGCTGGTGGGAGGAGGAACTAGCGAATGCTGAAGTTAGTCATACAACATTATTATTATTAATCCCATATTAATCCATTACAGCATAATGTTCGATAAATCTATATATATATATATATAAAGAGAGATATTTTTATATATATATATATATATAATGTTATTATTATAATTTATTATTAATATATTATATTAAACTCCTAAAATATAACTCCTAAAATAACCATTTTTATTGGTTTTTTTAATCACTACTATTTATTTAACTACAGTCTTTTTATAACATTAGTGTAATGTATGTTCGTTGTGGCACTGTTGTAATACCTTTTATCAACATGCCTACTCTTCGTCAAGTAATTTGAAAACTCGCGCCACGCGGTCAAAATTCTTTGCGTCAGAGGTACAATTATATTATGTTAATATTGCCTATTGAGAATGCCAATCTTCATCAGTAATCTGATGAAGATAGTGACAAGTCCGAATAGAAGCATGGTGCGAATCTAAATTATTTAGGACGAAGACTGCTGAAAACTAGGTGCAAATAGCGACGTTTTCGATCTGATAGATATTTTTCTACTTTTTCAACGTCTACAGCCCACAAGATAACATTAAATGCATTTGAAATTCTTCATCACGTGCATTTACACTACGACAGCAAGCTCGGTGAATCTACAGATAGATCGTATAAATTACGTCCTATTATAGAAAGCCTACGTGAATTATTCCAAAACAACTTCAAAATGGATGAATATTATAGCATATATGAAAGAATTCGTCCGTGGAAAGCCGGTTTTCATTTAAAAAACTGGGCAATGTGTTCAAGTACCGGAGATATAGGATTCATTTTATATACGGGAAAGAGAACCGAAAAGAAAAGATGTTGGACTTAGATGGTGTTGTTCTCAGCCTAATTGAGCTAACTTTCGCGTTACAGTAGCAGAAAATTGTATTTTGACATCTATTTTACATGACTATTATGCTACACGGACAATAAGAGCTAACCGCTTTGAGAATTGCATAAAAAGCAACAGTTTTGTGCTTTTTGTAGTAAATTTCTTCACGGTAACCGTATTTTTTTTATCATCAATTGTGTCCGCCATGCATAACATCCGATTTATCGGACGGACTATAAAATCTACATTTTCACATAAAATAAATAAATAATTTCACATTAAATAACACAAAAATAATATTTTATGTCATTTATTCGTCAAAAATACTAAACTGTAATATATCACAGTGGTCATAATGAAAAAGACGTTAATAAACTTTATGCTGTAATGGGTTAAGCGTCGCTAAAAGCTGGTAACACAACCAAAGCATGGATGTGACGCGTCCATGAGCAGCGGTGATCTCTTACGATGCCGCTGTAGGTACTATATAAAATTATTGATGTAAAAAGTGTTATAATTTCCGTGATTATGCAAGACACTTACCAGATTATGTGATAATTTTATTAATCAACGAATGTATGTATGTTTTCAATTAGGATGCTGAAAACAAAGACCTGTCTGCGACTGAAGAAACACGAAATTATAAAGACAAATTGAGAGCTCTATCTGACCTTGCCAATGCCTTGAGTGAGTATTTCTTAACTAGACGCATTCACACACACGCTTTGTCACAACAGAATATACCTATATTATCTGTATGTACCCAGCAGTGTACAAAGGGATGCATTTTTATATCAAACGCATTCAATAAGATATGCTAATTGTGGGAGAGCCATGCTGAAGCATATGTTAATGTATTAATTGGGGGGCTCGTCCGAAGTAATACCACGGGCTCAAAGAATACTAAGCGTGAAGCGGTAATTGTAATTGAATCGGTACTTCTACTGTCTTTCGCTAAGTGAGGATATTAGATGCCCTTCCGGCAACATAACCAATGTGCAGACTGTGGCGCGGTTGTTCATGGACGGAGATGTTCTCTTATCATATAGGAGACGCACTTGCGTTGTCTGCTATACCACAACAAACAATTGCATTCAAATAGAGATATCTAGTATAGTTTAATTGTCCCAGTCTAGGCTGGACCGCGGATGTATTGCTAGTCTTTTTTAAAGGTCGTAATAATTCGGGAATACCTCTGCAGGCAACTTTTTAATCTAAGAAAGATATAGCTTTTATAAGATTAAACGACAGTGAACAATATTGCTAAGTAAATTCTATATATTGTGTTTTTATTATATAGCTGACCATGTAACGACTATAATAGGCGCTTTGGTTACGTAACCGGCTTTTAACTATTAATACATTTGTCTTAGAAGCGAGCCGCCGTCTTTGATTTCACCTGCTTCTGAGAGACAGCGCGCTCCAGCTTCGCACGCTCTCAGCGTCCAGCCTTCGTATTGCACATCGTTTCTTTTTTTCCCACAACTGTTTCGTTGTTTTGCATTGATATTTGTGTGATTATATCGATTGATATTCACGATTTAGATGACATATAGAGAGGCCACTAGTTTATGTTTATTATAAAAAATTTTTTTTTGTTATTGTAGATTGTTCGATACGACAATTATCTGTGGCATGGTGTCTCAAAAACGAAAACGTTAATTGTTTACTATTGGGCGCAACGAGCGCAGAACAATTCAAGGAAAACATTCACGCACTTCAGGTATTTAAGACTCGCATCTTGAAAGGTAGTCTTATCTCTTCTATTATCAAGGTACGCCTATATAAAAAAGCGTATTCTTTAAAGGGCGGTAACACACCCGCAGCTCTGAAAAGCTCTAGGGGTGTTCGTGGGCGGAGGACCGCCAGCTAGCCTTTGTCCTTCTCGTGGTTCTAAGCTACCGGCGCAGCAATTTGCTTCTAAATCAGTTCAGTTATAAATAGTGTACTAACAGGACTTTCTATTATAAATATAGCTATGTAACAACTGCATGCACCGTGTGTGTTATGTGAAACATCTAGTAATTTCAGATCGTGCCACAACTGTCGCCAACCGTTATCACTGATATAGAGCGGATCCTGGCGAACAAACCTCAACGGCCACCGATGGTCTCCACGCTGGCGATGAGGAACCAGCAGAATGCTAAAACTGATGCGTTAGTAATCTTTATGTCAAAAAGGCCTTCTCTTTTTTTAAGAATGGACCAGCGCGCTATTCGCCATACGGCTATTACAACTTCACACGCCCGAGAATTTGTTTAAGCCGCGACTAGCGCGAGGGCCTCTTCTGCGAGACGCAGACATCGCCTTGGGCCATCACTGTAATAAGGGCCACTTGTGCAGCCGATCGATAGCTCACCAACATGGGCTTGGCGACAAAAATATGTCATAGCCTTCGGCTACGTATTACTATTTCCCTTTTCACACACTCATACACATTTCCACACACATTTCCCTTTTCTTGAACGGATACTTAGAATAATTTAGTTTGAGGTATTTACATATAAAAGAAGTAAAACTAATTTAGATAGTGTAGTAAATCAAATATTATAGAATAATATATTTTTAAGTTCAAATGAAGAAATACTCATTTTTGCCGTAATTAATTGAACAGTTTGTTTATGAGTTTTTATAATATTCTTGTTTGTAGTGACAACAATGAGACGCCAAAAGAAGAAGATGTGGAGGCTAATGTAACGAGCCCCGAGAAAGAGGCCGAAGTGAAGGGGTGCTCGGTTCAATGATACTGGTGGAAAGGAAGCTCTGACATGGCTTCCAAGTCTAGTAAATCTAAGGTAAGTCCTCCATTTATTCCATCAAATTAATCTATATTTACATGACAATTAATGTATTAAATGATTTGGTAATACCTTAATGATTAAAAATTGTTTTGTTGCTCTGTAAACAAAGATTTTTTATAATTAAGATTTCTAAATCATTTATTACAATAATTTTACTATAAAACGACATTAAAGTTTCATTATCACTATCAATATTCTCATCTACATACCGGTAAATTGGTTTCAGGAATCGCTGCTGAAGGACTCAAAGCCGAAATTCTTTCTCAACAATGCGGGTGAAGTGATTAAACGAGTAGAACAAGACGGTGTTACGTCAGACACAGTTGTGTCCGTGTCATCTTTGAAGGGTAAACAGCCTGCATCCGGTGGGAGCAAAGTGAAGAAGTCTAAATCGGACACTTCTCGCTCGCGATCCGCCTCGCTACAGCGTTCGTCCTCGGGACAGCTGGCTGGCTCACGGGACCGCAAGATGTCCCGATTCAACATTGGTTCACCTGCTGACGTATAAATTCAAAAGCTTTTGTCACAGACAATACGTCAATATAATAAATTTAACCACGTAGCTAATAGTAATACGCGATTAACAGCTCGATAGTAGGTACTTTATAATTTGAAATATCTATTCCGTACCTGCTCTACAGAGCGTGATATGAAATATCATGTTCAACAAAAATGCAGGTATGACTTAACTCTTTTCAATTAGCTTCTCTTACGTAGAGTACAATTTTATCAGTAGTCGAAAGCACTCCCAACCGAAACTCTTCAACATATAATAACGTCGAAGATTTGAGTGCCTTGTACAAAAGTTGAAATTATCATACAAATGTGTAATGTAATTAAATGATAGTTTAAAATATTAACATTTAATATGTCGCCTAATATTTTAATATTGTATATTTTATGTGAGATGTTTATTTATTTTAATATATCATGCAAATTATAAATATTAAATACGTATAGATGCATACCGCTTAAGTATAAACTGTCATAAAGGTGTTTCAGAAATAACGCATGATGTGAATTATCTACATATTTTATTCTATAGCAGACAACGGAGCATGTGGGTCTCCTATATGGTAAGAAAATACCGCCGCTCATGAACAACCGCGCCAAAGTACGCGCCTTGATTGTGCTACCGGCTTTTTACGCCGCTTGAGCGGCACTTTTAAAGGCCTCCGATATCCTCACTCACTCTGCCAAACAGTCTGTGCGCCCGTGGTATCATTTCGGACGAGCCGGCCCATATTTGTGCATCAGCATAAACTTTAATATTGCTCACCCACGCATAGAAAACAAAGTTATTCTTGTAAATGTAATTTTAATTTTTTTTGTTATACTTTAGGTAGTAATATGTGTAAGCTTTGTGATGTTGATAATGACAAGAAGAAGACGAGGAAAAACGTGTTTTATTTTTAATTTGAATTTATTTAATTTTCGAAGTTTTCATTAAGTATAAAGCAATTTAAATTGTTTAAAACATTCATTAATTTCTCATTTATCAAATTTCATATAATATTTATTTGTACAAATCTTTATTTTATTCGAAACATGTTGTAAAGCTCTAGACAACCCAATATGTCTTCTGTATTCTGCAATCTGTATTCTGTGGCAAATTCAAATCTTGCGTTGATTTTGGAACCTAATTTACTAACATAAGTAAAATAGCTGATATTTCTATAAATAACTTGTAATTACAGCTTATTTTATTTCTTGTAAGAATATAGGCCGCTTGCCTGTTTAATTAAGATAAAGATATATATTAGTGAGAGGATACGTTTTCACATAAAATAAAACATGTGTTTTAGTCTGTATTCTTTCACGTTCGTTCTTCATTTCTCTCGTTCGAGGCTCGTAGGCCGGCCCAGGCTACACCAATTGTGCTCGGCTCGTCTAGGGTTGACCCTCCTCAAGAAATAGTTTTGTATGAGTTCTAATTTTTAGCATAAGAGATTAAAGGTCGTGCGAAGATTTTGATCCGGCCGTATTTGTGATATTTCTTGTTTTTTACGCTCAGATCTTGATGCTTTTCTTCCATACCATCATGATGTTTTTTCTTTATGTTTTGGATAAAGGAACAGCTGAATAATTTTGTGATATGTCTGCAACTGTACCGTAATCCGCGCTTTTGGACTCAATAATGAACCCGATACGCCCCGCTTATAAGACCGCTTAGCTGCGACGCTCTAAAATTTAATCTTTGTATTATTTTTTAGAACTAAAATGTCTACGGTCAACTGTCCTATTATTTTATATTTTTTTAAATATTAATGTTGTTTGTATAATTGTAATAAATGTATATGGCATGGCATAGAATAATTATTAATGATAATAAATTTCTTAAATTTGCTAAAGTTCAGATGTGCAGAAAATCACGCCTCTTTGAAATTTTGAATGTTCCTCACTTTGACCATAGGTCCAGATATGAAACCAATGTGGTATGAACAATTTATCATATATTAAAAATCATTAAATTTTTAACAGTTTTTTATTTCATCCAAAATATTTTTTTAAATATAGCTTACAATGGAGCAGGTGGACTCTAATATGGTAAGAGAACACCGCCGCCCATGGACAACTGCGCCACAGTCCGTGCATTGGTTGTGTTGCCGGCTTTTTACGCTACTTAAGCAGCATTTTTAAGGGCCTCCGATATCCTAACTCACTCTGAGAAACACAGAACAAGTACCATTTTACGCTGAGTATTCTATGAGCCCGTGGTATCACTTCGGACTAGCCAGCTCAATTAGTGCGTAAAGTATTCAGTTTAATTCTGGATATTGTATCTCTTGTATGAAAAAGCGGTGTACATGAAACTGCTAGAACCTGGCTTGTATCGCTTGACGTGCAAACATCAGCACAAGCATCTTCTTTTGTAGCTTCAAAGTATTGGTTAAAGAATAGGATCTTATATCGCATAATAGAATTATTTTATTTCTCTTGTGTATTTATAGTGGGTTTAATAGGAGAGCAACTTGGCACAGTTATAGCGGAATCTGTACATGTATATGAATATATATTCATAAAGAAAATATTTATCTAATCATATTTATATCATAAGAATTTTTAACCATTTGTTTCAATAATTAATGTTATGATTTTTTATTTCTTTCCGTGCATGGATACTTCGAAGACTTAATTTTGAGGTTTACTTTTTAGACATAAAGGAACTAAAACTATGTCTATTTATTCTTACGATAACTGCTAATGAATTAAAAGTTAAAACCTTTTATAGAACAATAGAAATTCAATGTTTGCTCTGATAATTTCCTAGGCGCAATATTTTTAAATATTGTTATATAACTGTGAATATTAATTAGTAGAACAACCTACTGTTCATAAAATCTAGACTTCAGCATAATATGTAATTCAATCTTTTAACAAACACTTTTCGAAATCAGCTTGAATAAAAGAATAATTTGCACTTTCGCAATCTATACAATTTGGATTTTAGCTATTTTATGTTTATTATATATTATAATATATATTCTATATTCCTGTGTTTCCACCAAAAAGTATTAGAGTGGAGTCCACGGGCTAGCAAGCGCAGCGTTCGACCTCCACCTACAAGGTGAACAGAAGACCTTATAAAGGTCGCCGGAAGACGCTGGATGCAGATCGCCTCGTTGCAGGCAACCTGCATACCTGTCGAGGTATGCTAGGAGGTCCAAAGAGGAGGCCTATATCCTCCTTGTGTAAAGTCCTAGGGCTTAAGTGATGATGTTTCCAGCCGTGCTAAAGTCGCGGCTAACATTGTGATAATTTTTGGATGAAAGTTGTGATTTTCCTATTTTACTATTTTTCATATCCTCATTTACTCTGAGAAACACAGTACAAGTACCGTTTCAGGCTGAATAAATAATGATTTAATATAATAAAGGTTGGGATAGGATCTACATTTCTTAAAATGTATAACTAATTGGTTATAAAATGAACTTGTAATATGAACCAAGCAAAAAACTAGTTTCTTGCCGATTCTTTCTTAATTCGAGGTTATTGAAATGGAAAAATTTAAAATTTTCTCAATTTTTAAATATACTTACAAGTTTACAAGCTTATAAGTTTGCTTGAGTAAGTTTTCTTTTTTATTGTTTTGGCGTTTCCAATTGGAAACAACTTATATTCCTGAAAGAAACAAAATTACTTTGAGTTTGAGTATGACATATCCAAAACAAAGTGACAGTGTATATAATTTAAAGGATACCGATTTAAAACTAGCTGAAGTTAGTGGATATTCATTTTAAATCTCGGTTAAGAAAAAAAGTAAAAAAGAGTCTGTGTTTTATATTTATTTTACGCGACATTTTTAAAATTAAAAAATGAGAGGCAAACGATCCAGAGGCTCACGCAAAAATAACGTCGATTCCAATAAAAAAAACAGTGCGTAGCTTAGTGGCCTACAACTAAGCGAGAGGTATCGTATTCGATTTCTGGGTCCGAATAAAAATGTATTATCCATTCGGTCTTTGGAAGGGTTTGGAAAAGCCTTG
This sequence comes from Delias oraia, assembly GCA_018230265.1. NCBI lineage: Eukaryota > Metazoa > Arthropoda > Insecta > Lepidoptera > Pieridae > Delias > Delias oraia. The sequence continues at coordinate 16,511 of DWCF01001570.1, read as the reverse complement.
CTGTTGCACTAATTGGGCCAGCTCGTTCGTAGTACCGTAGTTACCTACTACGAGCTGACAGAATTCCAGCGCGATCACTTAAATTATGTTCCGCTGAGTGAGTGAAGATATCGGATATAAGTTATGTCTCGTAAGCGGCGTAAAAAGCCGCCAACACAACTAAAGCGCGGCCTGCAGCACGCTTGTCCATTAGTGGTGGTGATATCTTTCCATAGAAGAGACACACCTATTTAGTTGCCTGTTATATATTAAAATCTATTCTATAATACGTAAAACTTTGAAAGCATTCGAAAGTATTATGATCAGCCATCATGTTAAATAAAAAAAAATACAAAAAACGACTGAGTTTTTTTATTGTCCCGTATCGGATCTGGGCATGCTTGTGGACGAACTGTAATTTTAATTTTTAGTTCATAAGTGGCTATTTAAAAGATCTTTGTCTTTAGGGACACTGTGTTGCTAGAACACATATGTTTCCCATATTTGGTGTAATATAATTTATGGTAAAGCACCACGTGATTATGATTCAATGTACTTATTAAAAACTCTTTAGTTTCTGTACAGTAAATAAATAAAATAAATTATTTAAATTAATATTAATCATTAAATATAAAAAGTTTTGTTATTTATATTTTATATAATGTTTTCTGTATTTAAAACGATCCATGGATAATAGAATAATATCATACTACTTTATATATATTTATTATATACTACAAAAAAGAATTTTCTTACAATTTAAATCACCAGTTGCTGAAATAAGAAACAGAAGTTTGTACAAATTACAGCGATATGTGTGAAGTATGCAGTCCGAGGTTGGCATCATTATCCTCTCGTGTAGTAAGTATAGTCGTTGAGCGACCGCGGACAGTTGCAGACATGGATATTGAATATTTCGACTGGCTGGACTACCTCGTGTTCGGCGTGATGCTGACACTATCAGCTGTCATTGGAATATACTTTGCGTTTTTTGCAAAACAGAAACAGAATACAACAAGCGAATATCTCATGGGAGGGAAAACCATGGGCATGTTTCCGATATCCATGTCTTTGATAGCTAGGTAAGATCTTTATAATACTCTAATTAATAATTAATTGGCAAACTGAGGCCTAAATATTATAGAATATTTTTCTCATAGTATTAAATACATATTAACAAAAAAATAAATACCTACATATGTAAAATTCATAAAAATAAAGAAATTCGTTGAAGAATCCTTAAAGAAAGTAAGATTATCTAAGTGTGTAGCATTTATTGTAATAGAAAACTTATAACCCTAATACAAATTGCGATATCTTTAAAATTTTTGTCTGCTTGCGAAATATTATTTATACAATGTTCTTGCTGTGTCATAATTTCTTGTAGGTATTTTATTTGTTCTAAAGACAGTATTGTATGACAATGGAATGCTGATCTAGACATTTAGCAAATCTACAACGGAAATAGATATACTGTTACAAGTATTATAAGAAGGTTCATATTTATTTTGTAATCGCTAATACTTTATTGTAAGTTTTAACAAATTACGTTTTGTCTTTATTACCTGACCATAATTCTTCATGCAACCATTCAATCCAAATTTGATAGAATCATTTACGATAATTAAATAAATTCATTAAAATTGTAAAATACCTCGTATCAATTGAAAGATGTTAGGATCGTCCTAAATTTGACACAGTATAAACAATCAAACTAAATTTTAAGTAAACTTTTTTTATAGTATAGCGGATAACGCAGCACGTGGGACTCCTATATGTTACGAGAATACTGCCGCCCATGGACAATCACTTCACAGTTCACGAATCGGTTGTGTTACCGGCTTTTTACGCCACTTAAGCGGCATTTTTAAAGGTTTCCGATATCCTCATTCACTCAGCGAATCATAGTAGAACTATCGTTTCAAGTACAAATACGATGTCACGCGAGTATTCGGTTAACTATTTTATATAATTTTTTTTTGTATTGTAATCAAGTAAACTTGTACATGGAAAAAGCACTCAAAATTTTATAGAAAAAACTAATTTCAATTTTATATATTTGATTTCATTACTTGTCTCAATATTATAAAAATATATAATGTAACGCCGCCTTCAAGAAAAGAGCGTACACGTTCCTTAAAGGCCGGCAACGCACCCGCGGCTCTGCAGGGGCTGAGCGTGTCCATGGGCGGAGGACCGCTTGCACTCCTGTTCGTTTGTCATTATATAAAAAAACTTGTAAAACATGCTCATGATTAAAAAAGCATGGCCTTTTTCTTTTTCGTAAATAAGATATTTATATTTGTAAAGAATATCTAACTAACTCAACAGACTCATCAATTTCAAAAGTTCCCTAATTGTTGAGTAGAAAAACGCCTATTGAAAGCTTATACAATAGGTACCAAGGTTCTACTATGAGCTAGTGTAAGTATAATATTTAATATACCTACCTAAACCAATGCCCAGAGGAATAAAAAAATTAATTTTGTGGCTACCAACCCCACCTCCCAAGCGAGGTACAAGATTTTGCTAAATGAATAAAGCGTATAGAATGCTTTGATTTTTTGGGCGTAGTAGGCGGATCTTCCTATGATAAGAGATCACCGCATTGGCACTTTGGTTGAATTGTTAGCTTTTTAGGTTCCTTACACGGTATTGTTTCAAGTTCTCACTTAAAAATATATTTTAATTACAACCTGAACTTTTTAGCTATTCTCAGATTCGGGTAAGCTCGTCACAGTTCGTAAACTTAAATTAGGTGCGGTTCATAAATGATATTCGTTTTAACGAATAAAAGTGAAAAATTGGGGCCTAAAGGCGACTGGTCCCTGTCCTGGTCCGTCGTTTGTAAGTAGACAGTGTGACTTGAGATACAATTGTAGAAGCTATTAACAGGGACATCCGTGTGGGGACTACAATTGATCACGTTGCTCAATCCGCCTACCTACACGACACGGCTTTGCTAATAATAGGATCGTATTTTTAGCATTTCTAAGTAAACGTCTGAAAAAGTAAATATGAACAAAATTCATCTTAAAACACTTTTTGTTACATAATCATTGCTTTGATGTAACTGGAAATTGTAATATAAAATAGTCTCAAAGCGAATTATATTTTTAATATATAGCAGAGAACAGAGTATAGACGGGTCTCCCTTATAGTAAGAGAAGACCGCCGCATATGCACAATCGCGTGATATTCTGCGGTTAGGTTGTGTTGTCAGCGTTTTACACCTAAAACCCAAGGGCCTCACTATCACTCACTCAGGGTAACATAGTAAATATACTGTTTCACGTAAGTATTCTGCGAGTCTGTCAGTCATCACTTCAGTTAAGCCGGCTAAACAGTGTAAAGACAGTTCAGCCATTGTCAAACTTTTCCAAAGGCAGAATAAATTATAAATTTTTATTTGGACCGGGGATCGAACCCTAAACCACTTATTACATGGTGGGCATGACAGTGGCCGGGCGAGTGTCTTAATACTGTCTTACTCGTAGAAGAGTAATGCTGAAGCATATGCTGGCACATTAATGTGGTCGGCTCATCCAAACTGATACCACGGGCTCACACACAATACCAATGTGAAGCAGTAGATAAAACTGCTGACAATACAACGAAAGCGCGTATTGTGTCGCGGTTGTCCATATCCAATATCCCACTCTGTAATCAGAGGGTCAAAAAAGAATAAGACGAACGTCCACCGGCTCCTTGACCCTTATCCTAAGGAGATATCTCGCGAATTGAACTAAGATCATTCAACTCCAGAAACCTATTTTACCTCAAATTTTTTCTCAGCAATTTTTCATGTTAAAATATTTGATATTAATATGAGTTTGTGTTTCAGCTACATCTCCGGGATATCTCTACTCGGTCTCCCTGCGGAAATGTATACATATGGCACTCAACTCTGGGCGATTGTTTTCTCTGAATGGGTAGTTTCGGTGACAATAGGTTTGGTTTACTTACCGGTCTTCTATAATCTACAAATAACTTCTTCATATGAGGTCAGTAAATAATGATCCATTGTAAATTGTAGCATATCTGTACGATAAAAATATTTTTGGAAAAACAATCAACCTTGAAATAATAAATGAATGAAATTATTGTTTTATATGCCAATGCAACATAAAACATTTAAATAACCATCAGCCAGGTCTGTTATACTAAAGTGAGTTAGTTTGATGGTTACACCCGTGGAAGAGCCAAGCTGGAACAAATGCAAAGACACCAATCGGATCGTCCAAAGTAATACCACGGGTACACAAATACCAGCGTGTATACATGTACTGTCTTTCGCCCTCGTCTTCTTTAATAATATCGGAGGCCCTTGGTATTAATTATACCACTGGTGTCGTAATAAGTCGCATCATATCAAGTGCGAATGGTGGTGCAGTTGGTCGAGACGGCTCAATAGTGCATCAGCCTGCCAGCAAGGCTCTGCCATGGTTAAAAATGAGGTTGAGTTGTTTTTTTCTACAATTTCTATATTCAATAACTCTTGTTTGTAATTTATGGTTTCAGTACCTAGGTCTGCGATTCAACCAGAACGTGCGACTCCTCGGTTCTATAATATTTATCATAAAAATGCTACTCTATATACCAATTGTAATATATGTACCAGCATTGGCCTTTAACCAAGGTACGTAGATAATTAATGTCAAATTTAAGATGATATTTATGACTGATCACGTCCCAGAAATCCGTGTAATAAGGTGTTTCATACAATTTGACCTTACAGTATAACTATCAATTTTTCTAAAAAATTCTAAAATTTAAATTATGTTTAATAATTCACTACCTTATATGTACTTTCAAAAATGTCATACTAAATTAGACAAAGTATAAAGATTCCAGATTAATCTAAATAATATGGAAAATCCGCCAGTAAAAATTTTAATATCGTTAATTCTATGCAGTAGCTGGTTTTTTATAGAAGAACGGCATAAATTATAGAAGAACAAATTAAATACATAAATATATGTAAAAATAATAAAAAAAATTAAGCTATAATATATATATTATACCTGTTATATATCTTTAATATTATAAGTAATAAAAAATTCCTTATAAACCACAAATGGTTTAAAAAATTTTAATCCATTATCCAATCGCATTTTACTTTTAATTTATACTAGTATTTAGTAGTGAAAACAATGTAATTAACAATAATAATAATTAATTAGTAATTACAAAATACTGTATATGTGTGAGTTATATTATTTTTGGTATTTATTATTTAAATAACTTATGAATATATAATAATTATTCAAGATCAGCACGTTATAAAGTTTAAATTTTTTTATCATAAAATATTTTTATATCTACCCTAAATCCATACATTTAAAATATAAACATTATAAAATTATAACTTTTGATTTATTAGTTAATAAGTATTAATCTATATATCTTTAATTTTATCCTATTGCATTTCTAATAAAATTAGGAAGCAGAGGCTAGTAGACGCAAATTTTATTGCGCAGTTCGAAAAAAACGTCTAGTTAATAATTTAATTGTTTCAGTAACGGGAATTAATCTTCACATGATTACACCTCTAGTATGCATCGTCTGTATATTCTACACGACTCTAGTGAGTATTAAATTACTAGAGATAAGTTTATTAAAACAGCGTTTCCCAACCGTTTTCAACAACGGACTCTTAGAAATTCCAGGCCTCTTCTTACGGATCCCTTGATAAAATTTAAAAAAATCAGATTAGGTATCAACATCATCAGCCTATCAAGTCCACTGCTGGACATAGGCTTCCCCCAAAGACCAAGGTCCAGCGGTTGTCCGCGACCTTCGTGAGATCATCTTTCCATCGCATGGCGGGACGTCCCACTCTGTCACGTCCCGTAGTGTTTACTGTTAAAATCGTCTGCAAGTTTTCTTACGCTAAACTACATTATAAGGTATGCATAAGGAATGAACCCCGTGTTTAGTGCACGGAATTTGTTAAATGAATCCCTTAGGCCAGTGGGAGAAGACTGGGTCACTTGCAGACGATGCAAGTCCCAGATTAGGTATAGATTTTAGTTATTTTGAGCATTTATATATGATCTAGAGATGATTTCCTTACATATAAATTATAATCATGGACCGCGGGGGTATACCGACTCTGTCGTAGAGGTGGGTTCCCTCAGGATCTTCTATTAAGACGCGGAATGTTTTGAGGAGTTTTTTATTTAAAATAAAGGATCAGTATGCAAAGTTTCATATATGTTTGTCGTTCCGCAATGGGAGGTATCCTACCTACAGAGGTATTTCCAAGCAATATATTTTGAAGACCTTCAAATAAATAGCGTACTTATATAATATTATATAATTGTAAAAATAAATTAAAAACCCGTTTTATATACAGTGTATTTGTACCATGTCAGAGCCATGCCTAAGCATATTCTGACTTAATGATTTTATTCCGTGATCCGTCTGATATTAAGTGATCCATATTTGCCGTAATACGATATTTTGTATGAAAAAAAATCAAAAATAATAATAAAAATCATTTTTTTTTCTCTCACTAAAGTACAACTTATCTTTAAATATTAATATAAGAATAATTTGTTAGTGTAATAATTATAACACTAATAAATTTCTCTAAAATCTATGAGAGAGCTGGAGTCTGTACCAGTATCGAAAACTGTCGAAAACACCTTCCAATCAAGTTCAATAAAAACAACTTGTACGATAGTGATTAGTAAAACAGCATTTTTATTTATGGCTTATATATTTTGAGTGCGGGCGCATATGTGTGTTTGCGAATATTTGAAATTGTGTGTCTGTTTGTATTTACTAGTGTTTGTTTGTTGTAGTGAGTAGGAGATAGTGTGAATCATTTAATAGAGTTGTAATCAACGATTTCTATAATTGATTTGATTTGTTTAATGATTGAAAATAAATCAATGTTCTATCTCAGGGTGGCATCAAAGCGGTGGTGTGGACTGACACAGTGCAAACGGTGATTATGTATTTCGGAGTGCTCTTCATAGTGATCTACGGGACGTGCCGCCTCGGAGGCATGGCAGAAGTGCTGAGAATCAACAGTGAAGGCAACAGATTTGAGCTCTTTAAGTAAGCATGGATTTAATAATACATATAAGTCAAATTTCACGTTAGAGTTCAGGAGAGCCTCGTGGCTAAGTGGTTCAATATGTCTACCATGAAGCGAGAGGTATCGAGTTTGAATTCCGGTTCGGACAATTTAAAAATATAATTTATTCGGCCTCTGGAAGGGTTTGACAATGGTCAAGCTTTGTCAAGTGGTCAAGTCTTGACAGCTTGACATGCTGAAGCATATGTGGACGCACTAAACGGGCCGGCTCGGCCGAAGTGATACCACTTCAAAGGGCTTACAGATTGCTCACCGTGAAACGGTACTTGTACTGTGTTTCGCTCAGTGAGTGAGGATATCGGAGGCTCTTAAAAAGTGCCACTTAAGTGGTGTGAAAAGCCGGCAACACAACCAGTGCTTGGTCTGTGGCGCGGTTATTCATGGGTGGCAGTTTTCTCGTACAATATCGGAGACCCGCCTGCTTCGTAGTCGGCCATACTACAACAAAAAAATTGTTATATAAAATTTCACCTGTTTTAAATGTTCCAGCATGGATCCCGATCCCACGATACGCCACACCTTCTGGTCGACGGTCGTCGGCAACTACTTCAGCTGGCTGGCGACGTGTTCCGTGAACCAGGCCATGGTACAGCGGTGTCTGGCTCTCTCGTCGCTGAAAAAAGCACGCGTGTAATCTTTTTAATATTATAATCGCGAATGCTAGTTAGTATGGATGAATGGAGGGATGTTTGTTACTCTTTCACATAAAATCTGCTGAATGTATTATGATGAAATTTTACAATAATAACTTATAAATATAATAAAAATTGTCATGTAAGTTGATCCAGCAGTATATACGTCTGTTGTGTTCACTGCCTTAATATTTTAATTTTTATGAATCATACGTAGTCAATGTTGCTGTCAATTCTAGTTGTATTATCGTTATCATATGTCCATTATTATTTCACACAATGGCGTTTTATCTGACATCCTAATTTAATAAACAGAGGTCTTCTGTCTGTATCGACAATAATTTTCTGTCTCTGATCAATAAGACCAAGTTTTCTTAAGGAACGGGACAACTAAATCAGCTATTTTAAAACGAAACACATCATTGAAGTTTTTGCTCTCATATTTGCTCAGGCACAACTAAATTACAAAATAATTAGTAATTTGTTATTTGCTTAGTATAGAGCATTCTTGGCCTTATTATCTTTTCTGTCACAAATTTATCATTTATACGTTAATTATAACACTAACAAGTTTCTCACAAACACGATACCTTTGAGAAAGCTGGATTCTGTATTAAGATCTAAAACCTGAATAACATAATCTCCAGCTCCGTCCCCAACCGCAGATATTTGGGTTTAATAAAAGTAAATTATACAGAAGTGTGTATATGTGTGTGTGAATTCATGGAATTCTGAGTGAGTGAGTTTATCGGAGGTTCTAAAAAATGCTGCTTAAATGGCGTAAAAAGCCGGCAACACAACCAATGCGCGAATAGCGCGGTTGTCCATGGGTGGCGGTTCTTTTATCATATCTTATTCTTTTATCAGAGTCCCACGTGCTCTGTTATCCACTATACTATAAAAAATGCATAACTTTACGTTCTTTAGATTATGTTTCGATTCATAGGAATTAAACGCTTGAATTAATAAAAATCTAACATCATTCTAGAACGATCTTCATAATGGCAATGGGTATATACCTGATTGTATCACTATGCTGCTACACCGGTCTTGTGGTGTACGCAACGTTCGCTACCTGTGATCCACTGTCCAGTGGAGCTATACATAAAAGTGACCAGCTCCTTCCCTACTACGTGATGACAATCGCCGGCTCTATTCCAGCACTCCCTGGCATTTTTATGAGTGGCGTGTTCAGCGCTGCTTTGAGGTACTTGATTTTTAAACATAACTTCCTATTACTACGATTTGTAACAAGTAGATTCTTTTTATAAAAAGTTGGTTGTTGATATTTTTTTATGGAAATGGTGGCAAATGAGCAGGAGGCTCACCTAGGATAGACGGTTTTTTGCCAAGGGACACCTGTAGCGTAAAATAAAATGTTGTCTTTTAATAGGAAAATTTCAAAATTATATTTTAATTATATTTTTTTTAATGTCATCCATTTTTTGTTATTATAATTTTTTAGTACTATGTCTACGGGTCTAAATTCAATTTGTGGTGTGATTTTCGAAGACCTGATCAGGCCAGCATACAAAAAGCCAATCCCTGAAAAAACTGCAAGTTTAATTATGAAGATCATCGTTGTAATAATTGGTGAGTTTATGATTTGCGGACGTGCCGACCAAATTGTTGTGACAGCATATGATAATGCATATTTCCCATGAAGGAGACAGTACACGTTTAGATATACTACTTATTATTTAGTCCGAAATGAATGAAAGATTTCTAAATATTTAATCAGATTCAATGTATAACTTTTCCTTGTATGAGTTTTTGTAGCTCGATTTTTTTTTTGTAGGAGTGTTGTGCGTGGCCCTAGTATTTCTAGTAGAGCACATGGGCGCCCTTATCCAGGCCGGCAAAAGTCTTTCCGGTATCACTGCTGGCAGTCTGCTTGGACTTTTTACCATGGGCCTTTTTCTACCCTGGATTAACTCTACTGTAATAAATGCAATTCTTTATTATTTAATATTTTAATATTTCTCTAACAAACATATCTGTAAACCAAAACAAGGATCTCGTTAAGTGAAATACTTTTAAACAACTCATTATTGTATGGTATAGAGGGCAACGGAGTAGGAGGATCGCCTATATCTATATGATAAGACATCCCGCCGTCAATGGACAACCGCGTCACAAACCGCACGTGCTATGGTGCAGGTTATTTACGCCGCTTAAGCGGTATAAATTCAAGGGTCTTCTAAATCCTTACTCACTCAGCAAAACACAGTATTATATAGTCCAATAAGTGTGTCAGCATGGCTCTCCCATGGGTCGTTAAGATATTCACCCGACCATTGTCAATCCCTTCCCAGGATCTTAGGATTCTTATCATTTGTAGTACGCTTATAAGACCACATAAATTAACAAAAATAATTGATTTGTGAAGGGTGCCTTGGCTGGGGGAACCGTAGCCACCCTCCTAGTTGGTTGGATGTCACTGGGGACGCAGGCGGCTATGCTGAATGGTGATATAGTTGTGCAACCTAAGCCGGTCAGCGTTGCCGAATGTCACGGAAATTTGACCTTACCCACTCCACCAACAAATTTTAGAGTTGAATTTGACAGGTATTTGTTATATTTTTTAATTAATTTATGGTATCGCCGGACCGGGATGGAGTTAATTTTTTTATTAAAGTTAAAAAATACGCCATATAATTATTACAAAATTTAAATTAAAATACTATTTATTACAAAGTCATTAAAAAGGTTTGTTATTATTTGTTCATTATATAGCGGACAACGGAGCAGATAAGTAAGTAAGCCCACGCATTAGCTGTGTTGTCTTTTACGCCGGTTAAGCGATATTTTTGACGGCCTCCGATATCCTCTCCAGTACTAGTACCGTTTCACGCTGAGTATTCTGTGAGCCCGTGGTATCATTTCGAACGAGCCGGCCCAATTAGTGCGTCAACATGGCTCTCCCACAGGTGCGACATTATTAAGAAACTCGCCAGGCCACTATCAAGCCCTTCGAGAGACTGAATAAATTATAAATTAAATTATAATTGTCCAGACCAGGCTACGAACCCGATACTTCATGGTAAACTTTTGAAACCTTTAAGCTGTGAAGCTCTCAAATGTTATGTGTGGACATGTGTCCTATTATATCTTACTCAAGATTTTCTGAATATAAAACGACTTCTGAATCCTGAACTATTACACACTTACTGACAAGTTATTAACTTTGTAACTAACAAGCTACTTACATGTTACTTTCTTGTACAAGATCACACAGCGGACTAGAGTCTTATTTCATTTTCTAAATTTTATTTTTTAAATGTCTTTCAGATCGGGCATATTTTTCTTATACAGAATAAGCTATCTATACTACACCGTGATTGGGATGTTTGTTTGCATTATAACCGGAGTCATTGTTTCATATTTCACGCAACCAAACGATCCAGCAATGGTAAGTTATGGTTAAAATTGTGATATACGCAAAAAATATAGATTTTAAGTTTTTTATGGTGTAGAAGACAACTGATCAGGCCGGTCTCTATGACAACCACGCCACAATAAGCATTCTGGCTGTGTTGTCGTGTCACACCCTTTAGTTTCACGTGCAACCCATAACATCACTCATACATGGGTCTGCCTCGGGGGAGATAGTATTATAAGACTCGTCCGGTCAATATCAAGTCCTTACAAAGACGACAAACGATATATAAGTTTTTTTTGTAACAGGTCCATAGAGATCTATTAACGCCGGTGATTCATCGCTTCTTGCCACCGCAGAGCCCTGACTGCAGACGGCCCAGACTAACACAGCACGACATAGCAGAGCAAGCCAGGGAAATGGATGTGTACCCAGGCCGCTTTCATGGTCAGTTCATCATCTCATTTTTTGAACTTTAGATTTTTATCAGTCTTTACCAAGTAAATGAATCGCTATTTTGAAGGTTTTTGTTTAAAGCTTAATTAGACATTCATAGCGCATCTCTCGATGTTTTGTTGAACACGTAGAAAGAATTGGCGTGTTTTTATTAAGGCCGTTGAATTACCTGCTCTAATATTACTTACTGCGTAAATGATTTGATGGATTTCTTTGTATTTTCGTTTCTTGTCGATTCATACATCTACCACATTTGAATCTCTAATCGTATTGAGGTGATAAAAATAAAAATAAAAGATATATTTTCTTGTATCAATGGTGAAATACGAACTTCATACTATAACAAATATATAATTTATAATTTTTTTAGGTTTGATAGAAATTAATATTTTATGAATACATTTTCAATTAGATATCTAATAAATTATAAACTGAATGTTAGTGAACACTCGATACTTAACATTATCCATCATAAGTTAAACTTAGTTTTGATGAAAAATGTTACTTACTTAATTTTTCCTTTTTATTTATTCCTTACAATATTTATAGCATTCTGGCACCTTTCGACATTATCTCATCAACATACACATCTCTTTTCTCCATTAACATTATTTCTGTATTTTTTTCTCTTTCAGAATGAATGAAATCCGAACCATTTGATCATTTTTCGACGTGAAATCAGCCACTCGTCCATTGATCTCTTGATACTTTTGTCATTTTATCAATATTTTTAAAATTAAAAACTTGAATATTTTAAGTTAGGATAGTTCTATTATTGTAAAGCTTATTGGTTTGGGTGTGGAAAACGCCGAAACTGTAGGTTAGAATTTAAAAAAATCTTTTCATATTTTATAATCCAGTTTGAAGAACTAATGGTGAAACCATGTAGTATATTTTTATATTATTTTTTAATATTCTTCTCGTTAGTCAGAAAAGCTTTTACAGCTTAACGCGGCTGGAGGGCAATCTCGCGGGCTCATCGAGAATAATATATTTTTATAGATCATAACTTACTTGTAGAGGGTATCTTATTTTTTTAAAATAAAGAATCAATTTCACCTATACACGATTTATTACTATGACACTAAAGTCCCTATCCAACATTGTCACGTTCGAGAGTTCGAGCCAGTGTACTCCTGCGCGTCTCTTTTAAAGGTGGCGTTGCGCTGCCTACATCCACCACGCCATGTACGTCAGAAGGTGGAAGGCTCCACACTATCGCGCCACTTTAGCGCCATGCCATGAATTAAACCGTTTTCTTCTAAGAATGTCAATCTGACAAACCTGCCAACTCAGACTGGGGAATAGATAATAATCATATAGTCTTTTTGTAGATATTATGACGTAACAAGTAGACGATATTTGTAATCAAATATCTTAAATAGGACCTTCTAAGATTTTATAAATATCTTACAGTAAAGAAACTCAGATAACTATATATATTTTGATACCAATAAAATTACCAACTAAATCCCATGCTACAATATAGTTTAAAAAATTAAATTTTAGTGAATTTAGTGATTAATTTCTTAATTTATATTGCCTTGAAAAGAGCAATTATTTTTTTAATACCTTGTATGCGGTGCTCTAATATTAAATCACTAAATTAAGTTTTATGGTATTGATTAAATAGATGCTTATGTTAAAAGACCATAACTTTCTCGATGTTTTTTTTTACTAAATGTCAGTTATTCTATTAGAACTTACCATATAACATAACACTGGACGAATATATAAATTATAAATGATTTTATTTGTCTCCGCATCTGCAACTTATCGCATCTAAACATGTAATAAACTTCTGTTTTATTTATAAAACTCTACATTAATTTTTAAATGAGTTTTAACATTTAATGATATATTCGGCATTCTTTTCATTTAACAAATTTAAAAATATGACACATAAAAAGAGTAAGGATTTCGCAAACAATATTGCATTTCGTTATGACAATTGATAGGTCATCATCATTTCAGCCGTAAGACGTCGGAGACTGTCAGAGGCGACCTGCATCCAGCGTCTTCCTGTGACCTATATATGGTTGATACGTCATATAGATCCAATAGTAGGGCCATTTTGGAAGCAAACTCTGATATTTTCCTTAACATAAACTATTTTCTCATTCATTCTTATATAACATAAGCCTTTTTATAACTAAAATTATTATATTAGTAATTTTTGTTTTACTCTACTTTATTGTATTAACAGCTTTATGAACGTTTGTCGGCGTACGACGAAAATAAAGGTCGCGAAGAAGATGTGTCACACGGACTCAGTGGGTTTTCAAAAAAGCAAGATTTATCAAGATTAGAAAATATTAATTGAAATAGATACATATTCAGTTGGGTCCTTTGATGGTCTGTTAATATTGTAAGCATTTGAATATCAATAAGTTTAATTAATAATTAATAATGTCAATAAGTTTAATAAATAATTAATAATGTCAATATGTTTAATTAATAATTAATAATGTCAATAAGTTAATTCTAATAACTTCGCTTATTAAAGTTGATGAAATATAAAATGTCCCGATTTTTTTGCCACTCTTTCTGACAATTATCAAACGAATATTTAATTTGTATATTTCATTACTCAATATCCAAGTCTTCAAGGAGATGGTTCGATTAAATACATTATGTAAACTAATAAAAAACATAGGAAAGTACGTCTATATCTTTATTTACTATAAAATCTGTAATACAACAAGAACATTGAGATTTTATTTACAAAAATCTTAAAATACATAATTCACTGTGAAATATCTGGTAATATGTAAAATTCCTATGTTTCAATGTAAAATTTTGTTTTTCTATAAAAATATACGATGCGATATAGCGTCATTCCAGTTATGGTAGCTCGGATTAAAAATATCTCTAAATAATACTAAAAAATGGTCAATGCAAGTTTTTGCGAGATTATTAACACTTCTCGGAAATATAAAGTATAATAATAATTCAGAAAACCATTTAGTCTATAAAAATTTCAGCAATTTTATCAAAATTTAAATTTATATCATATAAATTAATATTAAAATTTAGAATATAATGGAATGTTTTCATTTACGATAGTAAAATAGTTTGTACAATAAATTTTTATGAATACAATACACTTTTATTATAACCGAATTATTAACATAATTTTTATAATTAAGTGACGTTAATATTTTAAAAATCTCTTTATAGATATCTTATGTATATAAAAAGCATACATGTCTTGGAAAAATTAATAAAATAATTATTTTTCAATGTAAATTGTCATACAGTAAGGACTCATCTTGGTGCCTATCTATGTAGGACCATGAAGAGGTGACATTTAAATAGATATATTTATGCATTTAAAGTCACTACTGTTAATAAGAATATACAATATATCCAATAGAAAACACAAAACGTTGAAATCTAATTCGAATCAGAAACTCAAATATTTTATATATTTGAAAAACAATAATATTTAAAATAATAATTGCAATTGAGACATTATCAAGTTTAGAATCAAGTTTTTGTTAGGCTTTGCGAACCGAATTTGATTTCAACATTATAAGGGATACATAATAGATATATTTTCTATTAAAAGTGTTGCTAACAAAATCTATTAAACGTCACAGAGATTCACACAGTCCCATACAGTTAAGATTTCATTTCGTTTCTCCTGCAAGTGCGTACATTCACAGGGAAGAATACGTTTAGCTCAATTAACGTGGCCAGTACCAGGAACATAGCATACATGCCGAGGCATGCTCTCCCAACTGCCGCGTCCAATTTGAACTTGTTGAACCAAAACGTCAAATACAAGAGAAGTAGAGTTGATAGCAAGGATATCGCGGAATACTCCAACCCCATCGAGTTTATTTTCACCTAATAAATAAATTTTTTTAAAAACAATTATTACACACAGTAAAAACAAACATTATCGCGCAATTATAAAATCTTATTCAAAAATGAAAATCTCCAAAACTATTGCAACGTTTACTTAAGGTTCAAAATGAGCATATAAAAGGAAAACACTGATACTTATTAGGATTTTGTCACAGATAGAGCCCAAATTCGCTGAGCAGTATAAACAATCGCCAAGCTTATACAATTCGCACAAACAAAAACAAAGGAAAGAGAGAAAAAATCTAACCCAGTAGTTGCCAGGTTCTGCTGGTGTCAACGACGCTTTAATGAGCCAAGGCAAGCCAAGGCACAGTAGGATGTCGAACGTATTTGATCCAATTGAATTACTGATGCCCATTGATCCATGTCCTATCGGAAATTATTGATTAGTAACAGGAAAATTGTATTGGTACCATTTTGAAACGCTGCCTCTAAGCCAAACGTACTAAGACTTAATAATAAGCTTTTTATTTCAAATTAACAATTCAATAACGTAAAATTTAATAGTAAAACAATAGTTAAAAATTTATTTTTTTATGATATAGGGTTATATAGATTAAGAGTTCACCTTCACCCATGGAACCGCGTTTCTGTGAGCCCATCGTATTACTTCCGATGAATCAGGTTATGCTTTAGTATGTTTTCTCAAGGGTAAGACAATGTTATTAATAATTGATCGCCCGGACATTTTCAAGGCAAAGACTTCTAAAGACCGAACGATTTAATCGAATCCAGTACCTCTCGCTATGTAAAAGGGTTATAGCAAAGAGGATTTCTAAATATATAAGTATATCAGTTCAAATATTTATTAATATTTTTATATCTTACATTATTTATAATCATGGTCATTTGCTCACATATTTTCTATAATGATTTGAATTAGCTTCAATAACTCAATGTGATTAATATTAAGATTTTTTTATAGCTTAGCGGACAATGGAGCAGGTGGGTCTCCTATATGGTAAGAGAACACCGCCGCCCAAGGACAACCGTGCCACAGTCCGAGCAAAATTCAATATTAGTAATTATTTATTAACCATGTAAAAGAATATTTTGGTTATCTTTTTTATAGTATAGCGGACAA
>DWCF01001569.1:0-29395 GCA_018230265.1 Delias oraia | reverse complement strand
TTAACCTCAGAACAGTCAAAAATAGCTGTCGTTGTATGTTTTAAAATATGATGTTTGGAAAAATCGCAATTCGATCTAAGATCGCAATGGGTGGGCGTCTTTGGGGGAAGCCTATGTCCAGCAGTGGACTTGAATATGCTGATGATGATGATGATACAAAACATTACATTAAAATAACCAATTGAAAATTATTAAAAAATGTTATTCCATAAAAATTACATACAAAATCTAATCATAATGTTAAAAATCGTCACGTGCATAAAAAGCCGGCAACACAAACAATGTGCGGACTGTGGCGCGGTTGCTCATGGGCGGCAGTGTTCTCTTACCATATAGGAGACCAATCTGCTCCGTTCTTCGCTATACTAAAAAAGCAACTTACGAAGAATGTAGTTATTATTACCTGAGTACCTTGTGGCGAGCCAGTATTGTCTATGTAGGCGTCTTTCAAAAATCCGCTTTCCTGTGCTTGCTTACCATCTCCAGTAACATAGCTATTAAATACATTAAAAAAAGCAATCATATATTACTTATTTACTTGTAATCAAGAAACAATGGAAGAGCTAAAGGAAAACATTAATAGGCTCTGAGAGCTCCAAATTAATTTTTTTAACTTAATTTATAATTTATACGGTATTTAGAAGACGAGAGTTAACACTTTCTTAGCTATAGGACAGCCATGCTATTTGTGGGACGGCTCGTCCGAAGTAATACCACGTACTCACAGAATATATAGCGTGACATGGTAGTTGTACTTAAAACGGTACTTCTACAATGTTTCACTGAGCGAAGGGGGAGCCCTATGACCAGCAGTGGACTTAATAGGCAGATGATGATGATTCAATAAATTATAATAAAAGCTATAAAATATACCTATATGAATAACTTCCATCCAATCCGCGGTTGTTAGAATAACTCAATATCGGTATGTTTGCATTGGTTGGATTGTAGTAGGGATTTCTGTATCCATTGTATCCGGTGTACGCTGGGTTACCAAGTAGATTGGGGTTCAGTAATGACGGTGCTGACACTGCTGGAACAGCTGGCACTGTTGCAGTAGTCGCTGGCAATGCATCGCTTAAAACCAGTTGCAGACATAGTCCAAGAGAGAGAACTCGAAGCATCTTTAAATAGTAAATAATATATGTGATACTTCAAATTCAAAAGTTCTATGTTTTATATTGTATATCGATTTTTCTCTATATAATATTTATTCATGCTGCTTATATTAAAATCTGAGCGAGTGAGGATATCGCAGGCCCTTAAAAATGGCGCTTTAGTGGCGTAAAAAGCCACAACCAATGCGGGACTGTGGCTCGGTTGTCTATGGGAGGCGATGTTCTGTTACCATATAGGAGACCCACCTGCTACGTTGTCCGCTATACTATAAAAAACGCGAAAGTTTGTATTGATGTTTGTTACTTTAACGCAAAATTACAAAACGAATTTTAATTAAACTTTGCAATAATATAACTCCTACATCAGAATAACTTATAGATTTTTCTTTATAATTATATTGTGTAAATTGGACAAAATAAAGTAAAAATGTCACGTGATTAACGTGGGAACGACATGGTAGGTATCTAAAGCAATAATTAAATGATTAAAAAAATATTATTTTTTGAAATTATCTTATTACAAAAATAATGTTAGAATAGACGAAATAAGAAATACGAAAAAAATTCAGAATTGCATACAAAAGGCACATTACAAATTACTCATTTATGGAGTCTAAAAGAAGCATTAACTAAAATCTACGCAAAAATTAGACTATCAGACATTTTTATATAGATAATTGTTGTATCTGATCTTATGTAAGATCATATGTATTATAATAAAATAAAAACATAGATATATTGTTTTCAGAACCTTTTCTTTTCAAATTTAGTGCAAAAATTTTAGTGAGAAAATCGTTTAATATTAAATTCAAAAACTCTAATGAAAATCCTACACGAGTCATTATTTCGGTAGAAAAATTAAATGAACTTTGTTATTTATAAAAAGGAGATATTAAAATTATATTTAATTGTTTCTCACTAACATATAACAATATAAAGCAGGATCTTAAAACATTGATAAAAATGTTTAAACAAAAAACTGAATACCTTAAGATTTTTGGAGCACTTGTTCTTAAAGATTCGCCTCGGTTAATGTTGCTTTGTGCTACAAATATTCTTTTTATATAAACGGGGTTGCATTTTTTGCCATTTCATCACTCGAACGTGACCTAACACATCCCTTTTACATACAATTTTAGCTGAAACATTATTAACAAGGAAGTCTTGTTCTACATTTGATCTCATTCGGATTATGTAAAAAATTCTAAGCGAATTTGTAATAACTGATTGTAAATGGTTAGTAATGTTGAGATTTATTTTAAAGACATCAAAAGGACATAATAAAGACAAATAATATACAATTAATTAATTATTCTAAATTTAAAGCTCAGTGAGGTAAAAAAATTCCCCGTGCAAGTGCCATTGGCATACGATGAGAAGCTCTAATTGGGACGGTTCATCCAAAGTGATACCACGGGCTAACAGAATATTCAACGTGAAGCAGTAATTTACTGTTCGCTGATTAAGGATATCGGAGGCCCTTGAAATAATACCGCTTAAGGGAAGTAAAAAGCCGGCAGTACAACCAATGCGCTTATTGTGACGCCGTTGTCCATGGGCGGCGGTGAACTCTTACTATAGACGCGTCCCGCCGACTCCGGTAGCCGCTATACCATACAAAATATAAACATGCATCCTTAACAAAAATCACATAAAAATTCATTTCGTAAAACGGAATTTTTCAATTTCTTCAGTATTTTCATACCCGCCTCTCTCGTGAACTCCAGCCCGACTAAAGTAGCGATCATCGAACAATCGCTTCTGTAGGACTCTGTTAATCTGCATCTGGCATCTGGATTCACGAAGTCCTCTGTATCTATACTAACAATATGAAGAGGCAAATTTAGTGTAAAATAGGTTGTAGGAGGATATCTCCCGATCTACTAAATCTATCTTGATAATTCAAAAAGTCATCAAAAGTCGGATTTGCAAAGTGTGCAACAACAAAATGGTCACATGATAATGTTTTTTAAAAACGCTGCCTTAACGATAAGATAATGAGATGATGCTTTAACGAGGTATATTGAGTTATAGAGACAATTTGTAGAGCTTGATAATGGCTAAAACAAAGACCGCGACAAATATCTAACTTTCTTAATTTATAAGGCAAGGCTTCCCTACCTGAGCCTCGATTTCAGAAGCTACATTCATAAAAGATTATAACAATTGTAATAATAATTAACGTATCTCTTGATTTACATTTCTGAACTATTTTGTGTGTATTTTGTAAAGAAAACATTGAATGTATTCTGTAGTTTTTGTGAAAACCTCATTTAAGCCAACTACTACTGTTTGTATTTTCAGTAGAGCAGGTAGTTTTGATTATGCGGGCTTCGCAAGAAAAATTTCAATTCTATAGGAGGTCATAGTATAAAGTGTGAGAAGCCCTGTGAGGAGCATAGGAAGGCATAAAAACTTTTGAGGTGTCAACTAATTTTTAAATTGATAAATAAAATATTGAATTTCATGTATTAATGAGTTGCTTGAAACATATTTTTTATAACAGTTAATATTAAGTAGTCTTAAGGAGGCCGAAAGATCTAATTATTTCGGCATTTGAACAAAGATACGAATCTAATTGTGAATTAAAATACACAATTACATCAGAGTATGTTCTTAAAAACACATTCTTGATTGTGCGTATCTGCCGAGATGTAATTTATAGGCAAAAATTAACATCACTGAGCAATTGACTTTTTTACAGCTTAAAGATAAATGTAGAGTTATTGAGAGCCTCGTAACTTAATGGTTTTAAAATTGTACCATGAAGCGAGAGGTGTCGGAGACAGACAATTATAAGTTACAATTTAGGCTTGACAGTGGCTGGGTGAGTGTCTTATTACTGTCGCACCTGTGGAAGAGTCATGCTGACGCACTAATTGGTCCGGCTCGTCCGAAGTGATACAACGGGCTCACAGAATACTCAATGTGAAACGGTACTTACACTGAGTTTCGCAGAGTGACTGAGGATATCGGAGGCCCTTAAAAATACCACTTGAATGGCGTGAAAAGCCGGCAACACAACCGATGCGCAGACTTTGACGCGGTTGTCCATGGTAGGCGGTATTATTTTAGCAAATACGAGACCCATCTGCTCCGTTGTTCTCTTAAGTATTAAAAAGAGTTAATTTAATTCCTCAAACTGAATTGATAAAGGTGAAAAAATTTGTTATTTACTCTTTCAAGTAAATGTGTATCAGTCTATTAGAACTAACTAGCAGTTTTTTAGGTCAGTGTAAAGTATTTTTAATTGGTATAATCTTTTGAAATTATCTTTACCACAACATCGATGTATTAATGAAAATTTTAATAATTTCTCTGAGTTTACTTGATTAATTTTATTTTACATAATTAAATGTGATAATTAATATTAAGAATGACGTTTAAACTGAATAATTTATATGATGTGAAAATAAATAGACATAATAAAAAATATGTATTTTATACAATACCATCATCATCATCATTTCAGCCCTAGGATGTCTGCTGGACATAGGCCTCCCCTTGAATCTCCATGGGAATATTTGCCATAATCGCCACGCATGGCAGACGAGTTGGCGATCAGAGTTTGGTTTTATAGTACGCGGAGGACGCTGCTGGCCGCCCTCCGTTTTGTCCCTTAGTCGCTTCTTACGACACCCAATGGGAGATATCATCATTTCAGCCTCCCCCTTGGATCTCCATGAACACCCGTCGGAGGCCGTCGGACCCGTCGTCTTCAGAGGATGATATGGGATAGCGCAATTCTAAACCAGCACTTCACGGCATACAAAGTATACTACAGAAAATTATTATCCGTCTAGGTTCTTGCTTTGACCGTAGTGTTTTACTTTAATACAGTGGTACAACAGTTTGTCTTTTTGTTTCTCGTTATACATATAAAAACTGAGCAAAGAGTTTTTATTATGAACCGAATACATTTTGCTATTTTATTTTGTGTGGCGTAATAATATGTATATAAGACATTAATTTAAAACTAGTTTAGGGTGTAGAAATAAACTTCAATTTGTTTGTCTGAAATATAGTAATAATATTTGATTTATTGAGTAGGTGAAATAACATAACTTCAACTTCAACTAAGCTAGCAAATCTTACCTGAAAATAAAGAAACGACAATAAAGTCTATTATAGAAAACTCTCAATTCAAACTACTTAATAAACAAGATTTAATATTTAATTTAACTTTTTTTTCACTTTTTATCCCCATTACATTAAAAGATTCTTCGGCATACGAAACAGCATGACATTTCGTTCATTGACAGTTACAGCGCTTCGCGCGGCAAAGTTCAAATTATGAAATACTAATGTGAAATACTAACTGAACCATATGCTGACGCACTGATTGGAATGAAATAGCACTTCACGTTTCGTTAAATTAATGACAATATCAGAAGCCTATGAAATTATACCACTTAAGCGGCGTAAAAAACTGCATAACCATATCGCGGTTTGTGGCATTGTTGTCATGAGCGGTGATAATCGTTTACTATAAAAGAGACCAGCAGCCTGTGTTACCCGCTTAATAAGACTGTAATATATAATGTATACATAATAGTTTTATAAAGGATTCAGTAGAACAAATAATAATAAAATCGTGATTCGTTTGAATGTCTATAGTTGAGTTTAAGTAGGTATTAATAAATAAATTAATAGTTGAAGGTTAGAAAACCATTGACCTTTTACCTTATTACATTAAGTGTTAATATTTAAAAACTATCTTAAATATTACATTAAAGCAGTCATCGCAACTATTACGTAAGCTTTAAAAATTTGTTTTATTCATATTAAGATCTTGGATAGACAAGAAATGTGTTTGTAAAGATTGTAATAAGTAGTAGTACTAATAATTTGCCGTAGGAGAGCCACGCTGAAGCATATGCTAGCGCATTAGTTGGGCTGGTTCGTCCGAAGTGATACCACGACCTCACAGAATACTTAACGTGAAACCGTATTTGTACTGCGTTTTCCTGAGTGTGAGGATATCAGAGGTCCTTAAAAATGCCGCTTAAGAGGCGTGAAAAGCCGGCAACACAACCAATTCGCGGACTGTGGCGCGGTTGTCCATGGGCGGCGGTGTTCTTTTATCATATTGGAGATCCACCTGCTCCGTAATTGACCGCTATACTATAAAAAAAGCTTTAGTGGTGTATGAAATTTTCGTAAAAGGTAGGCAACATACTCGTGGACCAATTGCGGCTAGCGTCCATTTTAGTGTCCAGGGAAGGTCCAGGTATCCTGAGATCCTTGTTATCGTCGCGTATTTATAGAATCTCTATACGATATTTTCTACCTTATGTAGGTATAATAGTTTTGATCTTTCTTTTTTCATTGTATAGCGCGAATCGGAGCAGGTGGGTCTCTTATATGGTAAATACCCTGCCCATAGACAACCGCGCCACAGTTTGCGCATTGGTTGTGTTGCCGGCTTTTTACGCCCCTTAAGCAGCATTTTTAAAGACCTTCGATATTCTTACTCACTCAGCGAATAACAGTAGTAGTACCGTTTCAAGCACAACTACCATTTCACGCTGATATTCTGTGGTCCCGTAGATCAGTTCGGACGATCCGACTCATTTATAAGCCAGCATAACGTCATCATGGATCTCCTACAGGTACGACAGTGACAGTACACTCACTCGGCCACTGTCAAGCCCCTCCAAGACCAAATAAATTAAATTATAATTGTTCGGATCAACATTCGAACCCGATACCCCTCGCTTCGCTGTAGACTTATAAAACCACTTACTACAACACTCTAAAAAATATGCTTCAGAATGTCTCTCCTTTACAAACAAGTAAATTATCTGGTTATACAACTTACATATATCTTTCGAGCAAGTCAAAATGGCTGTATGACCACAAAATCAAACATTATATAAATCAATTCAACTTTTATTTTTCTATACAAACGTATAAACAGTAAAAATGTACAAAATATGGCAGTAGGCATCATACAGTTGTAGCGGATGCCGCGCTAAGATCAGTCAGCTGCTTATCTCCGGGCTGGGGGCTTGGGAATGGAGTCGCCTTCGGCGTGGAAGCCGGTCTCGTCAGCGAAGTAGTTGATCGTTTCGGTCTTGCCCTCGTTGTTCACGTAGGAGAAGGTTCCGCGCATAACGACGACTGTGTGTGGTTTGTTGTCTTCATCGAGAGCCTCTTTCAGTTCACCGGTCTCGGAACGGGATGAGCCATCTTCAGTTTCGTAGCTGTAATTATAGTTTAGTTGAAATAAAAAATAGAGAAAAAAATAGAGCAACCCCCGTTCAGTTATAACAGATCGCCTAAGATGTTGACTTATACAGACACTTGATTTAGAACATAGAAAAATATTACGAAAAAAATTAAAATTATGTTTTGAATTAAAATTATATGTTAGGAGAACCGTGACGATATTCAATATAATTGTAATCTGCGTAAATTGAAATGTACTTTCAGGGCAGTGTATTTTTTTCAAAATGAGAATATAGGAAATTTTTGTGTCACGGCGTGTATTGCTGCAATCCACAAATACGACTTGAACAATATTTATTAAATTTTTTCTTTATATGTATGAGAATCGGTGAAAATCTATTCCCATAATGTAGACCCAATTAATTTTTAATACAAAATTATTTCATGATTCTGCCACTAAAAATAAAATTATAACTCAAATTCATATATTAACGATCAAATCCTTTTTTTAATTTAAGAATTTTAATAATGTATATTTCAATGTATTTATCGGGGTCCATTAGTATAATCTGCTAAACTGTTTGGAACATCACCTTTGAATTTTTTGACTTTTCCTTATTAAATATTAAAAATGAAAATAATAATTGAAATATTTACTTGAATCCGTATGAGCCTTCGGGTTGTAAATCAAATTCAGAGCGAAGAATCTTTGGGGGTTCATTCACCTGGGGTGCGGCAGCGGCAAGAGCCACGCAAGCAAGGGCGACAATGATCTGAAAGAAAACCAACAAAATAATAAATACCAGCAATAAGTTTTAGTAAATTTAATTCACTAGCCACCTACCAATTTCATGGTTAATTGGTTTCGTGGCTGATGAGCGACTGATACCGAAATGATTGGGGCAAAATCTTTTATACATTCACCCAGGTACATCTTCTAACGTAATCTCAAATGGCGGCTCCCTGGACTGCGTGTTTGTGTGCCGCACACAGAGGCGGCTGTGCACACCACATGTGCATGTGTGACAATCATACGATTCGAAGGCTTTTGTTAGTGATTATTTACTTTACAATTTGTCACCAAATTCGTAATTTCGTTTGATTGACGATCTATAGGTCAAGGTGGTTGGTAACATCATACTTTTATTCGTCTTAACATATTTTATAAAACATACATTCCTTGTAACTTTAACAATTTCAGCTTATTGTCTTTTATCATGTGATTTCAATATGTTACTTTTGACAAATAATGCAGCTCTTTCAATACGTCAGTAAAATCATTAACAGTATAAATAACTCGTAGGTTTAGTAAGTCTACTACGAAGCGAAAAGTATTTGGTTGGAATCTCTGTCCGAACTCTGTCGCTTCCGTTGGAGAGCCATAAGTCACAAATTGGGCCATCTCGTCCGAAGTGATACCACGGGCTCACAGAATACTCAGTGTGAAGCGGTGCTACTGTGTTTCGTTGACTGTGTAAGGATATCGGAGGTCCTTAAAAATGCCCCCTAAGTGGCGTAAAAAGCCGGCAACAAAACCAAAGCGCGGACACGGTTGTCCATGGGTGGCAGTGTTCTGTTACCATATTGATACCATAACCCACCTGTTCCGTTGTTCGCTATACCATAAGAAAAAATGGTATTTGTTGTTTCTGTTAGATTTTTTTAACCGTATTCATGAATCTCAATACCTACTGTTATTAAATATGAATTCTTAAAATAGTAGGTATCTATAAAATACGTTTTAAATAATACATTTTTTTATTCTGAACAGAAACATAAATTGTAAATCAATGCATAAAGATTTATAGTTCTAAATAACACATCCTTACTAAGTCACTACCTGTACTTCAAATACACGTTTAATAGGTCATAACTACATAGGTACCATCGAATGACCTAGGTAACCTGGTTTAGAAGATTGTATTATAATATAAAACATCATTTGCGTTTTTCAATAGATTTATTATTACTTTATAATAATTATAAATCCATTGAAAAACTACAATTGCAGCTACTTTGTCCAATAATTACTTTGTTGTGTCGGTAGTAATGTATATTTATGACACCGGCTGTATATATTTATTCGGTTGTATATATTAGTATGTAATTTTTGAGGGTCTAGTGGTTTTGTAAGCTTCCGCAAAAGCCAGGGAACTGGGTTCAAATACTTGTCTAAATCAAATTATAATTTATTCAGTCTTTAGAAAGGCTTGACAGTGGCTGGGTGAGTGTCTTACTACTTTCTTACCAGTGTGAGAGCCTTACTGACGCATATATCGGTTCGCCTTGTCAGCAGTGATACCACGGGCTCAAAGAATACCAGCGTGAAGCAGTACTTGCGCTGTGTTTCGCAGAGTGAGGATATCAGACGTAAAACTATACCACTCAAGTGGCATTAATAGACGGCATTACAACCAAAATTTGGATTGTGGCGCAGTCGATCATGGGCGACAGAGATCTTTTGATAGAGGACACCCGTCTGCTTTGTTGTCTGCTAAACAATAAAATCGTTATTATTAAATTTTAAAAACATATCTATGTTATGAATCCATTCGGTATACTGATTTTCAATTACAACTCAATTTAATAACTATATTTATGTACATAGAAATACGCGAGATGTGAAACATGCACAAAGAATTTTTAATCAATAAGATCATTTTGCCCGACTTACGCGAATCAAATGTATTTTCACGTTATTCAATTTTTTATCAGCATTATTATCTGTTTTTTTTGGTATATCTAGCGGAAAACGGAGCAGGTGTGTCTCCTATATGGTAAGAGAACACCGCCGCTTATGGACAACTGCGCCACAGTTCGCGCATTCGTTGTGTTGCCGGCTTTACGCCACTTAAGTGGCATTTTAAGTGCCTCCGAAATTCTCACTCAGCGAAACAATTAGTGCGACCGCATATGCTGCAACATGGCTTTCCCAGAGATGTAACACAGTTAAGACACTCGCCCGGCCTCTGTCAAGTCCTTTCAGAGACCGAATAAATTATAATTTATAATTGTCCTGACCAAGATTCGAACCAGATACCTGTCGCTTATTGGTAGACATATTGAACCACTTAGCTACGTGGCTCTCAAAAATCTGGTAGCATTATATACATTTGAAATTGAAATACCATAGAACAATTACTAGTCCGTAAACAAGAAAAAATACAAATTTGTATATCTGTGTACGTAAGCCATCTTGGACGAGCGTACATGCGTAATGGGTGTCACAGACTAGATAAGCAAATACGGCAATGACATTTGATGTCGTTAAAAACACCAAATGTCATTTCTATATAAATTTACTTTTGTCGACATACAATGGTGGGTTTTCGACTAACGTAACGTAATATACATTTTAAAACATCGTTATATGTAGTGTGAAAGTCATGTAATAAATTCTTAATTTGTCCAGAGGCCCCACAACCTTTAGTCAAGTGGTGCTTGAATAAATTATCAATGACAAGAGCCTATGTATGCTATGCTAACTTAAATCGAAGGCTAGGCACACAAAATATGTCGATTTTATAATTACACTCCCTGATTGGTGACCCTCCTACGCGTTTGCCCCCATTTTCAAACATATATTCGAGAGGTCGCCGGAAGAAGCTGCATCCAGTTCATTTCCGACAGGTATTAATGGAGGACCAAAGGTATGGCCTATGTCCAGCAGTAGAAGTACTACGGCTGAGGTAATTATGATGATATAAATTTCTGCATTATTATCAGTCATATAGTAATAATACTAAGTAATATACTATCTAAATTTCAGATAGCACAAATACGGATATAGTATTGCAATAAAAATTCTTTAAAAAGTTTTTCCTGCTTTTAACGATCAGTCAAAATGCCGCTTACACACGGCAGGGTCAAATGATACGTAATGAACACGCACGCACATTTCAACTTATGACATTTACTACTAATATTTTCGTCACTTTAAACACACCTATGTCTCCGAAGGATTTTACAAATGAAAGTGATTGATTTAGGTATATATTTGCGCATATATTTATTCACTCGTGAAATATTTATCCCATTAAGTATATTTAAGGTAATCTATGCTTCTGTAACTATAAAATGCACTGCAATCGTTAAACAAAAAAGTATAATACCTATATATATTATCCATACATATTTGTATTATATTTCCTTCCTCGGTACCAGGAATTTTAAGACATAGCCAAGAGAATGCACATGTGGGATAATATCTAGATAGCTTAACTCACATTACAGAATAAAAGTAAAACTTGATGTAAATGATTGTCACTTCAATCAAGCATTGTTGGATAGCCACGCTGAAGCATACGCTGACGCATTAATTGAGCCGGCTCGTCCGGAGTGATACCACGGGCTCACAGAACACTAGTTTAAAACAGAACGTGAATAAGCATATCGGAAAACCTATGAAATTATATAGTTAAAGCGACGAAAAAGCCGCCAACACCACCAAAGCGCGGATTGTGGAGCGGATGTCCATGGGCGGCGGTAGTCTCTTTCCATAGAAGAGACCCGCCCACACCATTGCCCACGAAACCATAAAAACGATAGGTTTAATAATACTGTCAGGAATGGGATTTTAGGTAACCACTAAAGGCTTTGTTGCTTATTTCCGGTTTCACATACATAAAGGGAACTATTTATTATCCTTAAACAACAAAATGAAAACAACTGAACTATCATAACCAAGTATAATAAGTTTATACGTGTCCTGTTACGAGTCGTAAATATTTGCGCATAAAATTTCAATATTTTATTTAAAAACATTTTTTGCTTAAACCGCAGTTATAGAATTTATAAAACAAAGGTCAAACGTCAAGAAATCACTAAAATTATAAAGGTATACAATTATTACCAATACGTGTAGCATTTAAGTTGTTTGAAAAACATGTCCAGAACCAAATAATACTGCTCCGTCTCAACCTTTCCAGAGGTCGGCTTTTGTAAATAATATGAGCTTGGACTACACCTAGTTTAATAAGCAGACGTCGTTCTTTCCGAAAGCTGGGTTGAACTAGTTTGACCATATATATGATATTTCGGACAATTTACATACCATTATACTTTTACTTTGCTAATCTAGGCTTATATAAAATATATGATATCTCTGATTAATATTTTATAGTAGCGGAGAACGGAGCAGGTGGGTATCTTATATGGTTAAAAATCACCGCCGCCAATGGACAACCGCGCCCCAGTCCGCATATTGGTGATGTTGCCGGCTTTTTACGCCAAGCGGCATTTGTAAAGGCCTCCGATATCGTCACTCGCTCGAAAATCACAGATTAATAAATACCTACTTCTTTGGTAATTCTTTCTAAAGTATATTAATTTCGTCTATTTTCATATCCGTTAATTTTAATTCGTCTTTGAAATCAGGCAGATCTTTAATCTTTTGGCTAGTATTAATACAGATTTTAAATTAAATTACCAAATTATTTAAATTAATAAAAGTTTTCCTAATAGTACATTTTAAAAATCCATTATTGTTGTAAAAAACCGAGACTAAATAATAGATAGCAATAAAAAAACCAGACAGCATCAGTTTAAATATGAAAAAATGAATTAAAAGACATTTATAATTCATGTCTTTTATCTATTCTGGTAGCACTGTATTCTAATATTATTTAATACAGGTCAAACTCATTTGCATAGCAGACTTAATAAAAAAATGCATATAACTCGTTATTTGAACACACTTTATTGAAAATTAACACAAATCATCACCAAGTTAGCCTCATCACATGATCCGTCTTCCTTTTTGAACTTTTTATGAATCCTAGAAACTGAAGTTCAGCCACTGCCCGTGTGAATCTAGCTCTGAAAAAAAAATTGCTTATAACATTGGTTTACTTAAAACAAAGTCTAATATTCTATCACTCTCACGCAAAAGCGCATTTGTGGTTGCAAAAACGAGACAGAATGTTATATTATCTTCCGATGTCGGCAAGTAATGATTTTTTTGGCTGGCAAACGAGCTGGTGGCACACCTAGGATAACCGGTCTACCACCCATTGGCATCCCCATCCCCTGCCAGCTCACGATTGCGCTGTCGGGCTATTAGGGATCTCTTTTTTGATGGTTTTAAAAGTAGAAGAAGCGAGAAATATCGGGTTCTAATCCCGGTACGGACAATTATAATTAAATTTATAATATATTCGGTCTCTGGAAGGGCTGACACACTAATAGGGCCGGCTCATCCGAAGTTATACCATGTGCCACAGAATACTCAGCGTGAAACGGTACTTGTACTATGTTTTGCAGAGTGACTGATGATATCAGAGCCTCTTAAATGCGCAGCTTAAGCTGCGTGAAAACCCGTCAACACAACCAATGCGCGGACTGTGGCGTGGTTGATCATGGGCGGCGGTGTTCTCTTACCATTCTATAGAATTAAAAAAAACATCCCCAGGTCCTATTGGTTTGGAATTATCTCTGCAGGCAATTGATTTCTCAGTGTGGTGGTGCACGGCACATAATGCCATAAAAAATGTTCAGGTTAAGGGTTTTTACGTCTCATGTATGAAATATTTACAATTTCCATTTCAACATTTTTTTTGTACATTATCCTTGTAAGCATATCATGTCATCAAAATAATAACCGTCAACCTTTTTTCATTGACAAGCATAAAAACGATCATCCTTTAATTTAAGCGACACGTCAACCTTGAACTCTGATCTTTAATAAAATATGTCGTCGCATTAAAAAGATGAAAACGAAATAATAGAATGTTGAATATATAAAATTTTATGAATAAATTTTTATAATTTTAGTTAGCAGTAATGATGTCAGTGATCTCACCTCGACAACTCACTCAACGAAACTCAATAAATTCAAGATAAAACCATGGAATGAAAAAGAGGCATACAGAGCCAAATATTAGCCCACTTTTCACTTCCCATGCTAAACATACGCATTCATTTTCACGACCTATGCTGAAGCATATGCTGACGCACAAATTGGACCGGCTCATGCAAAGTGATACCATGGGCTCACAGAATATTCAGCCTGAAACGATACTATCGGAGGCCCTTAAAAGAACCGCTTAAGCGGCGTAAAAAGCCGGCAACACAAACAATGCGCGGACTGTGGCGCGGTTGCGCATGGGCGGCGGTGTTCTCTTACCATTTAGGAGACCCACCTGCTCTTTTTTTTAACCTGTGGTTTTATAAATCTACCACAAGGCGAGAGATACCGGGTTTAAATCCCGGTCCCGACAAATATAATTTAATTTACAATCTCTTCGGTCTCTAGATGGGCTTGACATGCTGACGCACTAAATGGGCCGGTTCGTTCGAAGTGATACCACGTACTCTCAGAATACCCAGTGTGAAATAGTATTTAAACTTGAAATGGTACTATGCTGTTTCGTTGGATAAATGAGGATATCCAATATAAAAGTCAGCAACACAACCAATGTGCAACTGTTGTCCATGGGAGGCGGTGTTCTCTTACCAAATAGGAGATCCACCTGCTCCGTTGTCTGCTATACCATAACAAATGAGGTATCAAATGAACGGGTACCATGTATGGTCCCTTACATATAGCCTTACTAGACTATGGTTTATTGTAAATAATAGGCGGTAATACATAATATATAATAAAATGTATTTTTTTTTAATATATTTAGAGCCGTATAGTAAAGTGGTCTTTTTCTACCACGTAGCGAGAGGTATCGAGTGCTCATCATATCAGCCTAACGAAGTCCACTACTGGACATACGCCTAACCCCAAAAACCTATTACGATCTTGAGCGATCTGAAGCCATCTGTTGCCCGCAACCTTTGTGAAATCGCGCTTTGTGAACACTGCGATTCCCGGTACGCAGTCGTCATTCGAGAACCTTTCGGATGCTCGGCCGAATAAAAAAATTATAATTTATTCGAACTTTTTTTTGTCCTCTTTCGGTCTTATTATTATTGACAGTGGCCGGGCGAGTGTTTTATCTGTATGGGAGCCATGCTGTAGGATATGCTGGCGCAGTCAGTTGTCAGCAATTTACTCAGGTAAATGAGGAAATTGGAAGCCTTTCAAATTATACCGTTTAAGCGGCGTATAAAGCTGGCAACACAACCAAAGTGTGGATTTTGTCGCGGTTGTCCACGAGGGACTATAATCTCTATCATAGAGAAAACCCCGCTATACCATAGAAAAATGTTTATGACATTCTGAAAAAAAATATTTATTCCCAATTTTTCAGTTTAGATATAAAAAATTTACAGAATTTTTCAAATTACTATTATTTCAATTAATATCGGAGAATTTTAAATTTAACTTCTATAATATAAAAAAACTACTTTTCGGAATAATCTCAAGGTTGATTGATTAATTATTACATTTATGCCAAAAAAAGTCACATACAAAATTCATCTCGTATTATAATATATTCTCATCAAGATTAACATAATACAAAAGTTTTGTCATTTTATAATATCGTTTTTACGAATAATTAAAACGACATTTACTTTTCAACCGGGGCTATAAAGTATGCATAATTTAACTTCTATTAGACGCTTTTATTTAATATGAGGTCATGTTACAAAGAATACGTGGCCTATTCGCGGTACTTATGGATTTTACAAAGAAAAAATAAACATTGGTCAACTATATGTTAAGCAACCACCTCTGCCCATGGACAACCGTGCCACAATCCACACTTGCCATGTTGCTGGCATTTTATGCTTAAGCGGCATAATTACAAGGCCTCCAACATCGTCACTCACTCAGTGAAAAACATTACAAATACTATTTCAGGCTGGTCATTTTTGGTTTTAACATACAATCTGTTTCAATAGATTTTCAGTTTGAATTTTTTTATAGTACAGCGGGCAACGGAGCAGGTGGATCTCCTATATAGTAAAGGAACACCACCATAGACAACCGCGCCACAGTCCACGTATTGATTTTGCTGCCGGGTTTTTACTCCGATTAAGCGGCATTTTTAAGGGCCTCCAATAATTTCACTCACTCAGCGAAGTATAGTATAGGCTCCGATACAAGTACAACTACTATTTCACACTGAGTATTCTGTGAGCCCGTGGTATCACTTCAGACGAGCAGATCCAATTAGTGCGTCCACAAAATGAAATCGACAACGCGAATTGCAGTTAATATTCACTAAATTCTATTAATTTTAATTATAAATTAAATGGTATGTATTTCTAATTATTATACAGTATTGTATGTAATAAATAAACACTAAAAATATGACATTGTAACTGGATAAATTTTAAGATTTCAAATTAAAGCTTATTGAACCAAAGTATGAGTTTTTTTGTATGTTTATCCAAACGCCGACATATCTCTACACGTATTGATCCTGTTATTTGTTTTATGTCTCGTCTTTTATTTACAAATCCAATATTTATATGAGATCAACATATTGGTACATCGATATTACTCTGAATTTTAATTAGTATCACTCCGTTGCTGCCTGCAGAGATAATTCCAAGCTAATACAATTTGGAAACATTGAGAATAATAGGGTACGAATGCCCAAAATTCCGGTAACGCACTCGCTGCCCGGTAGTGATTAGAACTGAAGACCGTCCATGGGCGGAGGACCGCTTATCCTAAATGACCCTGCAGCTCGTTTGCCTCCCGACTTTCAAACAAATACAAACCAAAATAATACCTAAATCTATTACTACTATTTATTCTGACTACGACTTATACTCTTTAAGGGCATCGCGGACAACGAAGAAGATGGGTCTCCTATGTGCACAACCGCGCTACAATCCGCGCATTGATCGTATTGTCGGCTTTTTACATCGCTTAAGCGGCATTTTTAAGGGCCTCAGATATCCTCACTCACTCAGCGAAACACAGTAGAAGCACCGTTTCAAGTACAACTACCATTTCACACTGAGTATTCTGTGAGCCCGTGGTATCACCTATAGTTCAGACAACTATTGCAAATGGCAGAAGCAAAGTTATACATCCATGTAGAACTACTCACTGTATATTAGGTTCATGTGCCGGCTCCTCAGAATCAGGGCAAAGGACGGCGGCGAAGGCCTGCAGCCAATCGTACAGATTTATATGCTTTCCACATTCCCGGTGTAGCTTATAGGCCAGGCTCACATCCGGGATCGTATCTGATACGCTGTCGTTTGAAGATAGATTGCAGCAGGAACACTAAAAAACATTTTTTTTAAAATCAAACGAGCAGGAGGCTCACCTAGAATAACCGATCTTGCACCCGTGGACACCCCTAGCTCTTGTAGGGCCACGGGTGCGTTGCCAGTTTTTAACGGATAGGTACGTTGATTTTTGAAGGTCTCCAAGTCGTATTAATTTGGATTACTTCTTCTGGTAGCTCCACAGAATGGATATAGCCAAAATACTAACTAAAAATATAAATTACTCTACCTGTAAATAAGATTGGGGATTGGTAAGAGCTACGTGCAAAGCACCTCTCGGCGCTCCAATGATCTGCTTCTTAACATTAGCGACCTCTGTGAAGAACAATATCTCATGGAAAGGCTGCGTATGCGGCGGTAATAGAGCCTTCTTGAATGTTGACTCTATATAACTAACAAAACGAGACCTAACCATCTCGAATTCAGTTTGGATTCTATTAGATTTCGTCGCTTTTAGGAGTTTCTGAAAATCGAAAATCGCTATTTAGAAACGCCTTTTATTAAAATGTTAGCAAAAGTAATGTAAATATAACAAAAGTGTCATTGTAAGCTCTTTTTGAAAAGCCCCAAATATCATTGATTTAAAAATACGTCTACAAGCTGCTAATTCTGCATAGTGCGCGACATAAAATGCCTTCAAAATTTCTCAGTTGGAATGAAAATGGTGATACAGAAATTTGTATTCTGTAATATTTTTATGGTATAGCGGATAACGGTACAGGTGGGTCTCCATAGAAAGACAACGTCACAACCCATAGACAACTGCGCCACAGTCCGCGCTTTAGTTGAGTTGAGCTTTTTACGCAGATAGATAATTTCAAAGGCCTCCGATAGTCTCACTCACTAAGCGAAACGCACTATTACTGTTTCACGCTGAGTATTCTGTGAGCCCGTGGTATCATTTCTGACGAACCGGCCCAATTTGTCAGCATATCCTTCAACATGGCACTCCCAGGGGCGAAGTATACTGTATATAATTTTACCTTAGTACAAAGCAATTCTTTAAAAGCACTACTATTTAACTACTACTGTCTTAAGCAATACTATAAAAAATATATTAATATAATTCACCTCTTTCAATTTATATCTGCTTCCCTTCAAATCAAAATTATTCATATCCTCGTCCGAAATAGCTTCAATTTCGTTCATATTATCTGCGGTGCTTGAATTTTCAATTTGCCTTAGAAATATTATCAGATGTATTTTAATATTTTCAACAAATTTCTTTCCTATCGTGTCAGTGGATGCTTCTTTTTGTCTAGTTTTTAAAGGTTTTAATGGTGAGGTGCCTTTTGACGTTGTTTCGGTTAATTTAATTGCGGCTTCGATTGCTCCAATTAAACTCAACTGAGACTGGAAATTAATTAATTGCATACACTCTTTGAAACCTTCTGTTTCCGCTATGTGTTCTGTGGCACACTTTGAATATATCTCTCTGACCTAAAAATAAATTATTATTTATAAATGGAGTCCTCCAATCGGAGATTCTTTAAAACAACTTCTTCTATTGTCTTCTCTCTCTGGTGGTTACAACTTAAACTTATAATTCATGTGAATTTATAAATTATATATCCGTATATAATAAAAACATGTCAAGAATTGAGTAAGTTTCTCCAACAAATTACCAAGCAAAGTATTAGAAACATCAAATATTTAAATAATGAGATATATACTTTTTAACATAGAATAAAATAGAATGACCACCATTTACTCGAATTTAACTGAATTTTTTGACTGCGCTTCGTAGACCTAAGTATAAATGTAGATTTTAAGACTATTATAAGCGGCTATATGAATTTGTGGGATTTGGGGGAAGCCTATGTTCAGCAGTGGACTTGAATGGGCTGATGATGATGATGATGATGTGAAAGAAGGATTGATTGTATTGATAACTCCATAAAAAAACTCACGGACTTTCCCATAACATTCCTAGGCAGATCCTTAAGAAATGTAGCGAGCAATCTCACACAGAAGTAAAAACTGTACAAATAATCGTGAAGTTTGTGCATTTCCTTCTGTAGAATCTCTTTGAAGAAGTTATCGTCTTCAAAGAGTCTAATTTTTGTATTGGCATCTTGACCCTCCAGGTAGGGTCTAAAGGACATCAGCTGTCTAATATTTTCAAGGTCCTCCGATGATAGTTTCACAACTACTGAATCGATTTTATCCCGCTCACAACATAACGTTTTCACATTGTCTTCATAGAAATGATCCATCATGCAGTACTAAAAAATACACATAAAATTTATATTTTTTATTCTATAGCGGACAATGAAGCAGGTGGGTCTCCTATATGGTAAGAGAACACCACCGATCATGAACAGCCGCGCCACATTCCGCGCATTGGTTGTGTTGTTAGCTTTTTACACCGATCAAGCGGCACTTATAAGGGCCTCTGATATCCTCACTCAGTCTGCGAAACACAGTACAAGTACCGTTCCACGCTGAGTATTCTGTGAGCCCGTGGTATCACTTCGGACGATCTGGCCCAATTAGTAAGTCAGTTTATGCTTCAGCACAGCTCTCCCACGGGTATTAAATTTGTTCGCGACTTACACACATTAAAGTATTAAGGAAAAAATCATGTAAATTTGTAAGAAAATAATTGCTTCTCATTATTATGTAAACCAAATTACTGAATGTCTAGTAATAATAATTACCTTTATACTTTGTATAAGTCCAGTTACGGAGAAATCATAGAACAGAAACACATCTGTCAACAGCTGCAATGCTTTTCCCGACAAGTGAAAAGCACTTGTTGGAGTCAAGAATATATTTTCCAGCACCTGATGCAAAAATTACTATTCTATTTTAAAAGACAAACTAAATCTAGATAAATAGGTACTTATGGACTTGGTAGACCAGTTGGTTCCAATTATGAACCCCAAACCATCCTTGGAAGCTCAAATCCGTTTGGCAGGACATTGAGATGGTAACATGAAATACCAGTAGGTTTATAAGATATAATCAAACAATAACTTTTTGTGGGTTAAATAATTATTCTGTTGGGTTCTTAAAAAATTCAAAATCCCAAGGTACCCACTATGTTCACACCAACTTTCAACAAAAAAAATTTTTTATATAAAAGGGTGGCAAACGAGCAGAAGTCTCAGCTAGGGCAAGCAGTCCTCTGGACATGGACACCCCCAGCTCTAGCAGAGCCGCGGCTGCGTTGCCGGCCTTGAAGGAATATGTACAGAAACAATACATAATTTAAAATATATATATATATATATGTGTGACTTATGAAAGAAAACAATTGATTGAATGATGAACAATTACAATAATTGATATCTATTCTAAACCTAGGTCAGTCAGATAGAACAAGAGTTTGTTTAATTTTTGTCTTCCTTCTTAATACCATAATATAAATATAATAATCAAAATTTTTACAAAAATTCTTCTGATGTTATGTATCAACAACTAAAATTGCCGGACTAACATACTTGTTCCCATTGTATGTACCAATGTATATAGTATATAATAAGTATGTACAATGTATATAATAAGTAAAAACCAATGGAAATGAAAAATAAATACTAAAATCTGGAGCATAATAAAATACGATTGTGATTTATAACTTACTTGATTCATATAGTCGTGTGAAGCGTGCGAATGAAACACTTTTATAAGGAGTTTGGATGAGACTTGGAAAGGGAAAGATTTATGTATCGCTGCAACAGATGTGGCCACCCCAAAAACAAGTATTATGGGTAGAAACTTTACACGTGAACTAAAAATTAAATAATCAAAGTAAACAAAGAAAATAAAAAAAATTAAAGGTATAAAATAGCAGACTTTTACATATATCTAATGAATAGCATAGAACTTATAATATACATCTATGAACAAAAAAAACAATAATAATAGAAAACATCCCAGATCCTATTAAAATTAAAAAACTATTTATCAGCTGATCAAATTTTTTTTCAATTTTAAACATCTCTATATCCCTGGGCACACAAGTGAGCTGTGCAAAATATTAAGAAAATATAGATACAAATTACAACATTTGTAAATCTTTACCTTAATATCATAACAAAGTCCTGAAGTACATTACAATTGAAACTTTCAAAATCTTGTATGATCACAATAAGCGAGGGGTTTTCAGATGGAACAGATTCTGAATACTTCCTTTGATACCATTGCTGCAAAAACTTGATTGTACAATGAGTTTTCTTTATGTTAGGCTCAGAATTTTCATCAATGCTATCGTTGTTGACATCCTGGAAAGAAATAAGTATGTTTACATAATACTATTTTATTTTATTATATATATTAGAGTATTTTATTAGACAATTCTTTAAAATTATAAAAAAATTGTCAACATGATAAATTGCCTAGCCTAGAATTTCCTTGATTTTGACTAAACACATATGCAAAATGATATAAATGTGAAGAAACAGTTTTATAGTAAATAACCTACATTATAACTTTGAATCAATTTCCAAACAGTGTCCTCCACCAAGTATTTTAATGTTGATGCATCTTGGGAATTAACCAAAGCTACATGTGGAGTCACATTTTCCCTGAAAAAAATATTTCATACTTTAATTCAATTTATAAAGAGGATCTCAATAACATGAAAATCTGTATGAATGTACAAATACTAATAAAAAAATAATTTTATCTCAAAAATAATTTGATTAAATAGAATTACATAGTAGATTGCCTACATTTTATTTCCAGAGCTTTTTTCTATATTTAAAACTTTTTATTAATTAAATAGTTCTTCTAATATTCTTCTATTATTATTATTATTCTAATATTCTAATATTTTTCTAATATTCTTTCTAATATTCTGAAAAAAAACTATTAAGAAATACATTTACCTTATAAGTCTCACAAGAGAATTAAACTGGTTTATATGATCTGGCTGATTAACTCCAGTTAGTAATGTAGCACTTGGTATTATGCCCTCAAAAGTATTAAATTGTCTATCTACATGGAATTTTTTCAAATACATAACTATATTATTTAAGAGTGTGCCATATGTTGTTTCATGAAGTATCTAAAAGATAATAATAGTACAGTAAAACTAAAGACAAAGTATATACTTACTACATTTGTAAAATTATTTGTTTATAAATATTTAAATGTTATGGGATATGGAGTTAATATATATATATATATATATATATATATATACACTCAAAGAAATCTTTTTTTAATAAATAGTTTCTATGTTTGTATTGCAAGTATATTCTATATGTTGAATAAAAACTCCGTATTATATCTGACTTATTAAAGGGGTACAGAAATTCGGCTTTACTTTGCGGTTTACCTTTAACTCCTTTTCAACCACTTTCAATTTTCTTTTGAATGTCTCATGCCATCGTTTCTTCGAAAAAGCTTTTTCGAATATTGATTGTGAGGACTTTGTCTTTAATCGATGAACATTATTAAAACCATTGGGAAATAAAAATACACCCTGAAATAATCAATATAAGGTTAGTACTGAAAAGGAAGCTAAGCTAGGTTTATTAATGTAAGTTATTTGCATAGAAAATTGGCAACCTTAGAAACTGATGTAGTTGAATCCATTATAAGAATATTTTTATATTAATCCATCTTATATTAATCCGTTATAAGTCCTGTAAGTATATTGACTAAGTAAACGCCGGTTTAATACAAGTTTAATTCTTAATAAATAATTAAAATTCAACTACTAGTTAACATCAAATACGGCTTTGCTTGTTAAATCTATCAAATGATTTCAAATAATTAATAATTGAAAAATTTAGTAAAAAAGCACAGCTCGAATATTGTTGTTTTTATTTTAATCGCGTTACGCGGGTGTCTTCAAACGTCATATGCTTCAACCAAGCTTAACAAGTCAACTGTCAAGCACTCGATACCAGAGGATTTAATGGTATGGATGATAATTTATATTATATTTTATATAGTAATTATAATAAATAATAGAATTATTTCCTGATGATATTAAACCATAAGTAACTAAAAGAACCTAGGTTTCAATTATTAAAATGACTACTTTACATTGCCTTCCGCTACCACGGGTTTGACTGGAACATATTTCTTTCAGAAAGACTACTCAGAATAGCAACACAAACCTCGAGCCAATATTGTTGTTATTTAAGGGCTAATATGCCGAATAAAATAAGGTAAAATTAATAATTATTATTTATTATTAGCCTGATTAGTACTACTGACTTATTTCTGTCCGAAACTCAATTCATAAAAATTTTATATTGATAAAAACCATTTCTATATTATGGTAAACTTTTTATTTGAACACTAGGTGACAGCGACAAAAATTGTCTTAGTAGTAATACATTGCAATCGCTTTTAAAATAAGTGTTGATGATACCTATAATAATATGATTAATTCTTATGTTATTTGGTATAAGTTTATTTAAATAACAATGACTTTGACTCGCGCATTATGTATTTTTTTATCTAAAAATTTTCGTGTATGCATTATGCTATGCATTATGTTAAAAAATCTACTATCAACTATCACTACTACGTTTATAATTATTAAGTGTATTCTTTAAACTTAGGTGATAAAAATAAAGAAACAATTACATTAACAATAACATTTATTATCTAATAATTTAAACATCGCAAAAAGTAGTAATAATTTTCTGAGTTTCCCTAACTATTATTAAATTATACTGTTCTTTTATCTATTATTTACACGTATTTTATGCCCTCATAAGAGTTTTTAAGGTTTATTGTACATTCTTTCTAATTTTAATAACAAAAAGTAATGTTAATCTTTTATTTGACTTTATATATTATCTGTATAAAATATTTATAAATGTTTCACTTGAAACAATGTTATATATATTATTTCACTCTGTCGCTACAAAAAATTTTATTTGATTCAAAATTATAGAATACAAAGAGCGGATTTCTCCTACATCCTTTAGTTTTAACTGCAGATTCCAACAGAACAGATAAAAGGTACGTTCTCACAATTAATTGAAATATTAAGTCTGTATTCCGATATGCACTGCGACTTCACAATTGACGTCAATTTAGTATCCAGTGAAGTCGTTTCTTTACAGCTTAGTTATACTGGTCACTTGTATTTAACACGGAACGCAATCCCGGATTTTTAACAGCCGCATTTTTGATTTTTTTTTATGAATGTCTTTATACTGCCAGCCGTACGATCTTTATAGCTCAACACGGTAAAATAATATTTATTATAAAAGAAAAAAAAATTTTTTTTTAACTCGAGTGGCTTTGACTAATCACGTAATCAAAGTACTGAGAGTAACTTAACTCGAAAATGCCAGTGCTCAAGGAAGAATATGGCAGCGATTTTTGACGTATATTACACTATGATACTGCGGCAGTATACTGGCAGACCATAAGGGAACGATTTTTTTTACAGTGATAGCACTATTATAATAAAATTCATCGCAGTGCATATCGATAAAACTGTTCAGAGGTCAGTTTTGCCACATCGCCGTCAGAGTAAACATTTTTAGTAAATGCCGATTTGCCGGCTACAAAAGTATAACTGTACAGTTGAAATAATATCCAATGTTAGCAATATTTAATTAAGGAGGTCAAAAAATATTGGCAAATCTTAGTCATAAAAATTATCTTAGACAAAGGAGTCATTTTAGGTATGATATTTTATTTCTAGGATAATATATTTTGCCAATGTTTATAGTATAAATATATTATGTATGTAAAGTTATCTGATTGAGTTCACTTAAATTAAAAAATTGTCTTTTGCTAAAGTTTAAGTTACGTAATAATAGATAGCATATTAATGCTAAGGATGATCGATATTCATCGATTTGTATAAACTTCGTTGTTTTAACATCGGGCTGAATTCAATATTATCGAAGCTGGTCAGCTTCTGCACCAGCAACGGAACAGACTAAAAGGAAAACACTTATCAAAGTGAATT
The DNA here is from genome assembly GCA_018230265.1 of Delias oraia. Lineage (NCBI taxonomy): Eukaryota > Metazoa > Arthropoda > Insecta > Lepidoptera > Pieridae > Delias > Delias oraia. The sequence continues at coordinate 4,072 of DWCF01001569.1, read as the reverse complement.
TTTTTACAGTTTCCCTAAAAATACTGAGAATGTAAATTTTTCTTATTATTTTTGTGATTTCTAGGTGTCTCAGGAAGAGTGGGTTTTTTAAATTTAACGTCATTTTCTAATAATTATAACATTTTATAAATATAATAGACACTTTTATTTGTTTCCAAAAACTGCGATGTTTTAAACTTATTGATATTTATCGTACAACGATACTTTTGATACGATGTTAACAACGATGTCAACATCGATGTTTTTCTAATATCGATCATCCCTAATTACGCCAGAGATAATAGAAACACCACAGACGATAGTTATCGTTGCAAGAAATTAGAGGAATGCACCCTTCATATGGCTTATTTAGTCTTTGCTTTTGACAATGTCGCTTTTGACAGCCCTTGCTAATCACTGGGCAGGCGAACGGGCGGGCAACGTAGGATTGTCACAAGGCGAATGCCGATCTTCTTCAGTATTGTATTTATATTCTCGATCGCCAGCGTGGTGTTCCGAGCCCTGGGGTGTTGTTCTGTCATCCTGACTGGTGTTGGTTTCATGTGGTGCACCATTTCCAAATGGCATACTCTCGGTAGCGTACGCCACTTCACCTGTACCAACGTACTCAGAGGGCTGGTAGCCATAGCTGTTCAAACTGTAACAAAATTATTTATATTTAATAGAATGTATGAAGGGAAATTGTAAACCCTATATGGGGAGGCCTAGAATATTTTTTTTTAAACTAATTGATTTGAAAAATGTTTGGAATACCCAAAACTCGACCATATATAAATATACTATAAAAGACTCAGCGTGATATAGTATTTCTACCTTATGTCGATGAGTAACTGACGATATTGGCTTAAAAATGCCGCTTCAACGGCTTAAAAAGCCGGCAACACAACCTATGCGCGGATCCCCACTAAGACAAAGGCGCCCGTCGCACCGACGGCCACTACACAAACTAAATGATCCGGACGATCGCATCACAGTTGCAAACAATAAGCTATTAGCCTCCGTCGAGGAGAGAAAAGGCAAAAATTCAGACGATAGGGTTCTGTGTAGGGACCGCGGTAAAAATCGCCTCTGCCGGAAGCGGAGGCGAGGACCGATACTGGTCGCGAAGCGCACTCCGGTAAGCTTCCGGCCGGCCGCGCAGGCGGCCAGCGTCGCCGCGACGGCTCATGCCGAGGTTCGTGTCTCGCAGGAGGCGCCCTTAGGCCTTTCGCGGTTATAAACTAATCTCACGGCTCGCTCCAAAAGTCCGCGAGAAGCTGTTGAGGCCATATGCCAACAGCGGTTAGCACTTTCAAAAAAAAAGCAACCGCGTACCGGAAAACGCAGACTGGGACGTCGCGCCACGTGATGGAAAGACGATCTCATGAAGGTCGTGGGCAACCGCTGGATACAGATCGCAATAGGTGGCCGTCTTGGTCGGAGGTCTATGCCCAGCAGTGGACTCAATCGGCTGATGATGATGATTGTTACTAATAGCTCTGACATATTACTTTTGTTTGCAGATCCTGAGACGCACACCACGCCTATAATATTCAAATATATTGAAGAGAAAAAATCAAAGAGAAAATCGAAAAAATATTTAGGAAAACATTAGAGTGTGTACATTCAGACGACATGCGTTTCGGGTCCATCCATTAATCAGTGAGACTTGAGGAGGGAGAGTTGTGATAAAAATCACGAAATATCACATTGGGGAGGTGTATTAAGATATCACGTGGATTATGTGCAAATAAAAAAACTGCAACCTTTCTGATAGACATTTTCATCGTGGTCCTTTATTACGGAATACAACAGTACCTACTTGAATTTCAAAATTATAGATTTTTTTTTATTTTATAGCGGACAACGGAGCAGGTGGGTCTCCTATACGGTAAGAGAACAACGCCACCCATGAACAACCACGCCACAGTCCGCGCATTGGTTGTGTGGCCGGATGTCTACGCCGCTTAAGCGGTACTTTTGAGAGCCACAGATATCCTCACTCACTCAGCGGAACACAGTACAAGTATCGTTTCACGCTGAGTATTCTATGAGCCCGTGTCACTTCGGACGAGCTGTCCAATTACTCCGTCAGCATATGCTTCAACACGGCTCTTCCATGGATGCAACAGTATTAAGACACTCACCCAGCCATTGTCAAAACCCTAACTGAGACCGAGTAAATTATAAATTAAATTATCATTGTTCGGACCTGGATTGGAACCCGACACCTCTACCCGCTTCATGGTACACTTTTAAAACCATCACGAGGCTCTCAAAAATAATCTGTCGAGTTTTAAATCTCACCAGATATCTCACCATGGGAAGAGGGGTTTAAATGGTAAAAGTTCACGTGATCAATGAACGGCCATTATGGAATGTCCGTAAAATTCACAATATTAATTCCTCTAACGAATCTAGGCAATATTTAAACTGAATATTACATATATAAATATATTTTGCCACATTATAATAGACATTATCATTGCTTTCAGCGATTACGTGAATGAATTCACACTAACTCGGCAGACGTGGTCCTGCACGCAACCTACTCAATTATGAACCATCAACAATCCATGGTCACACAAAACCCTTGTCCCTTTCCTGGTTCTGACCTCTTACTGATTTTCGGTCATATCAGTTCAGCCGTACTTTAGTAAAATAAAAAGTTTAATTGTCTAATAAAAATAGGGATTGTTTGTAGAGGGGTGAAATTTTGGTGTTGTATGTATTTCTATATGCTGTACCATAAAATATGGAAACAAAAACATGTGTCGAAGAGATAAAATAAAAAATTTGGGATGTACCACCACCACATTTAGGGGGATGAAGAATAGATGTCCGATTATCAGAGCTAACGGATAAAAATAAAAAAGCACAAAATATCATGAAATTCGGTCGAGCCATTTCGGACGAGTATAATTAATTATACCGTGACAGGAGAATGTTATATATTAGAAATAAATCATTATTTTTCATGTCCTATGACAAGTGTTTTCCAACCTGTGGTCCGCGGATTTCAGAACGTCCACCAGTATGTGTATGGGAGTCCGTGTGTCATCTCTGGACCATACAGTAATGTTACTAATAACTTAAATAAACCTAATTTAATTTATATTGCTTTTTATTTTGTTAAGAGGTCCGTGAAAATTGTCCTTGAATTCCTAGAGGTCCGTGGCTAAAATAATTTGGGTCTTCGGTTTCCATTTCGTAAGATATTTGAGGGAATTAAACTGTGGAATCCTAAAATATTAACTTTAACTTGTGTCTATACGCGAAACGGCGTGATGGGTCAAAGTGCTCATGTGCACTTTTGGCCAAAAAGTAGGGAAAAATGTATCAATAACATTAGAAAAATTTGTGATTTATAATATCATTATAAATCATCACCTATGTGTTATTCTTGTGTTTTTTATGTGGTAAGAGAAACTGCCGGCCATGGACAACCGCCCCACAGTCCGCGCATTGGTTGTGATGGCGGATTTTTACGTCGCTTAATCAGCATTTTTAAGGGCCTCCGATATTCTATCTCACGTAGCGAAACAGTAGAAGCCCGTTTCAAGTACAAATACCATTGTCACGCTGAGTATTCCGTCAGCTCATGGTATCACTTCGGACGAGCGAGTTATCTCAGTCACAATCAGAGGCAGAACTATGCCGTGTAAATACCTACGCCAGATTTAAACCACCACCAATATTTCCAGCTAAAGGTATCAGTGGAACGGCCAAGCCGGGATATGTTGTTAATAATTCGAGCCGGGAAATGATACCAAAATGACCAACAAAATTAAAACAACAAATTGATATATTTTTAGACTTTATTCTTATTTTTTTTTTATCTGTGTTAGCATATGGTCGAAGAAACACAAATTAATTCAAATATTTTAAGTTTTAAGATTTCATAATAGAATTTACTTGATTTATAATATTAATAAATTGGAAAAGGTGATTTTATAACAATTTTCTTGCTTTTAAAACAACCGTTATTGTCATAAGACAAAATTTATAGTTATCCAAGATATCTTAATATATATAAATCTCGTGTCACAATGTTTGTCCTCAATGGACTCTTAAACCGCTTAACAGATTTCGT
>DWCF01001568.1:0-29401 GCA_018230265.1 Delias oraia | reverse complement strand
CCTATCAAATAAATGATAAGTGTTGTTGAACTTAAGAACGAGTTTTGAATTTACAACGAAAAGTGGATAAGATTTATATATATATATATATAGATGCAATAATTTCTAAAAGATATAATATATATTACTTACACTTACAATACATTATTAAAATTACAAAAAACTGGAGAACATAGTAAAAAGTTGTGTTTCTGTAATTTATTGTACGTAGTATTTATACTATAAAAAAATACATTTTTGTTTAAAAATAATCCAACGGACCGTAGTGTAGCACATATGTTCATAAATATAAAATTATTCATCTTGTTATGGTAAAATAACGAGTATGGTATCAGCAAACTTTGAAATAAATGGAATTAAGGCGATAAAAAAGGCCTTGACTAATTCTTTGTGGCTTTTGTAACTCGATTGAAAACAATCAACACAGGCGTATTGGTTGATAATGGGAAATAACGGAGAAATTGTTGCCTTCACCGTAATACTGAGATGTTTTACCTTGAGGTAATGCATTCCCCTATTTAATAAATTACACAAAAATGTTCAGCGTGAAACGGTACTTGTGTTTCGCTGCGTGAGGATATCGGAGGCCCTTCAAAATGCAGCTTAAGCGGTGTTAAAGTAACGGCAATAAAAAATTATATGCGCTAACTGAAATTAATTTAATGATAGGTATCCAAGAAAACTGTTTCCTTAAGACTGATTTCTGAATGTAGTATGAGGTAATTGAAATTGTATTTTTGTAATGACTAAATTAGTTTGTCTAATCATTTTAATGGATGACAGAGACAGGTGTTTTTAGCCATCTTGATATTTCCGACAGAGCAGGCAGAACATTAACGGCAGGCACTGTTGCAAGTTTATTGATGAAATCTACTTAAGAGATTTGAGATTAACAAGTCATTATTCTTTATTATGTCATTACATGCGCAAACATACGCACACACACACAAAATACAAATAAGATTATAAATTTTGTTTTTGAATCACTTTTGTAATTTTTACTTTTTGTTAAACCTAAAAATCCGTGGGTGGGAGGAGGAAACGTTGAAGATACAGGTTTTGAGCCTGGGTACTGGCTTCAAAGATTTCGCTATGTTTGAGAGATTTATCTGTGTTTTAATATATGGATAGATGGTACCTTTGTGAGAGAACAAATTATTTTTATTTATTTATTATTTATGATGCGTCAGTAAAATTTCTCATACTTGGTATAGAAGGTTGCCAACTTAGCAATCCAACTGCAGAAGAATTAACGACTAACATAATGTTCGACAACTGAATCTTACGAGTATGCCTCTTGTCGATAAGGCAGCGTTCGTAAGGCTGTATTGTGCGGCTGTTTTTTCTTCTCGTTTAATTTTTCGGGTTAATATTATATAGCTTATATTTTTTAACAAATAACGTAGATTTCTATTAGTGAAAGAATTTTCAAGATCGGTTTAGTGGATCCAGAGATAATCCCCTAGAACGTCACAAATAAATATTTTACCTCTTTATATAGGGTATCCCAAACTGTACATCGCGACGCACTGGGGTGTCGTGGCAATATCTTAGGGATATCGCGAGGTGATCGGCAACGATTCGCTGTCTGTGTAGATGCAACTGAGCCGGATGAGCCTTGCACGCATTCCGTCGATAGTTTTCGTAGTCGCGTAATGGAAAATCAATGTTGAAAAAGATCACTTGCAATTTTTACAATTGAGCCTCTATTTTAGACACTATAATCAGAAAAGCAAACATTTTCTCATTAGTGTTCTTCCTATTACCAACCATACACAGGTATAATAATAATTAATATGTTTCTGGATTAACATTCTTGTTTTGTTAAAAATATTAAATATATTGTGGAGTGTTTCTGAAATAGTCTAAATATTACTGTTTTTATTTCCAATATAATAGGTAGTTTTTATTATGAAGGGAGGGCAGGGAGGAGGGGCGTCACAAGAAAATGAACAATTCTATAGGGTGATATAGTGGAATTAACTTTGGGAATCCCTGGTATAGATAGATTTTTGTACCTTGTTGTTTCTGAGTTATATATTCTGCCCTCGTGCGTCATAAATTATTAATGGTATGTAATCAATAATTAGTCATTATAATTTCACGGTCAAGTTGACCGATGCAAGGAAATAGAGTCTGGCGAACTCTTTAAGTCAACAATCCAGTGGAAACCATTGGCCACAGTTTGCTGAAATGATTAGGTATCATTGTCAACTATTTTATCATGCTGCATTGTGCACACAATTCATCATTATCAGCCTATCAAGTCCACTGCTGGACATAGGCCTCCCATCAAAGACGCCCACCTATTACGATCTTGAGCGATTTGGATCCAGCGGTTGCCCGCGACTTTCATGAGATCGTCTTTCCATCGCGTGACGGTACGTCCCACTCTGCGTTTTCCAGTACGCGAACGCCACTCGAGAACCTTTCTTACCTATCAGTTGTCCGTTCGTCGATCGATCTGGCCAGCCTATTGCCACCTCAATTTACTAATAACAATTTATGCAGCTTTATTCTTCTTATATTTCATTCTTTGAAAAACTCGTGGGCTGAAGTTGACGTGTCTTAGCGCTTTCTGCCACTTTGCACTAAAACGGAAAAAAGATTTTCAATTAGCACGACAGCTATTTTTTCTTTTATTTAAACTCTGTGAGACTAAACGTCATAGTGTAAGATCAAGGTTGAATGTAAATAGTATGAACCAGCATTTCCAAACCTGCCTGTTGCCTGAGGCTTTTTGTCTCGAGTTTTATACAAAACATGAAGCAAAAAATGTCCTAGGACAATAACAGTGTGAAATTTGTATTCGCTCAGTGCGTTGCTGAAACGGTACCTCTACTGTGTTACGCTGAGTGAGGATATTAGAGGTTCTTAAAATTGCTGCTTAAGTGGCATAAAAATCCGGCAACACAACCAATGCGCGGACTATCGTGCGGTTATCCACGGGTCGTGGTATTCTCTTACCATATAGGAGACCGACCTGCTCCGTTGTCTGCCATACCATTAAAAAATCCAATTGGTATCAGTGATTTTAGCGTACTCACCAGCAGACCTCGTTCTGCACGTTACGCCCGTTGACGCTACTGGGTGACCAACTTATGTGACACTTTTTGTTATATTTCAGCCAATTTACACAATATCATTGTATATTATAGCCTGTGTGTTATTCTGATGTATACGCTTTATTATTGTAAAGTTTCATTGAAATCCGTTCAGTATTTATTACATGAAAACGTATCAAACATCCATCCATCCATACTGACAAAATTACGCGTTTTTAATATTAGTAGTAATGTGTACGTGTCTTTAGGTGTTCCATTTGCGCGACGTGCGATGGGAGAGGCAGCGTTTCCTCTCTAAGTCGTTCCTGGCCTTCGTCACGTTCAATGTGATCATCTATTCGCTGCTTTTCGCTGAAGTGCTGACCACCAACGTTGCCAACACCTCAAGTGAGAACAAGGTAAGATTGGCGGATAAGAAGGTAAAATTGGGAAGGTAAATTAGCGGTTCAAAATATGTATCATTTATTGGATAGGCTGAAAAGTCTGTACCGTTTCTATGAGATGGCGCCAGTAGTATTTTTCCGTATTTTGTTTCGATAGTACCAACCTAAACTCACGCGACACGTGTCGAAGTTTCATAGCAATCGGTCGATTAGTTTACGAGATATAAGCGTTTTGAGAGAACCAACTTTCGTAATTGTGTAAAAAAAATGGATTCTGAGCAATTATTTGTTATTCAAAGTCCTAACCAACGAGGACATATTTGAGATCAAACTGGCCGGCACGATATAACGCCTATTTCATATATGAAGTATGTAATATTTTACATAAATAAAACATACGGATCTGTATGAAACACAGAAAGCGTCACATTAATTATTTTAAATAAAAAATGTGGTGTAAACGAGCAGGAGGTTCACTTGGGATAAGCTGCCCATGGGCATCCCTACCTCTATTCTTTTTTTGAAGATCCCCAAGTCGTATGAGTTTGGAAATATTTCTGAAGGAAGCTGGTTTCACAGGACGCTAAAGGATTTCGGCTCAAACATGTGCCTCGTATTATCTAAATGGGCTCAAACAGCGCGTGGGCTTGTCCGAATGCCTATTCAGTCAATTTAACCTTAACATCGTCATGTCCTTGCGTGTGCTGTAGATAAATGCGACGCATATAAAAAATATAGTATAGGCAAATATATAAATTAATAATATAATATAGCATAGGCAACGGATCTCCTCTATGGTAAGACATCCGCTGGTCATAGACAACCGCAACACAATCTGCACTTTGGTTGTATTGCCGGCTTTGAAAGCACCTTAAGTGCTATAATTTTTTCTGTTTCACGCTGCTGTTTTGTAAGCCTGTAGTTTGACTTCGGACGAGTTGACCCAATTGATGCGTCAGCATACGCCTCAGCATAGCTCTTACACATCTATTGCGTGATACACAATCCTCAACACACTTTTTATGTTAGCCTCCGTTTTCTATAACAAGATTTCTATGTTTGCATCTGGAAAATCATAAATTTTTATATTTGGGCAATTTTTGTTAAAGGCACGAATAGATCAGGTACTTGCGTAAAATAAAATAATGTGCTCGTCTTTTGCACATCATCATCATCATCAGTCTATCAAGTCCACTGCTGGACATAGGCCTCCCCCAAATATGCCCACCTAATACGATCTTGAGCTATCTGGGTCCAGCGCTTGCCCGCGACCTTCGTGAGATCGTCTTTCCATCGCGTTGCGGGACTCATGGGGGGTTATTTTGCCTTAATCATCACGCTTGCCAGGCGGGTTGGTGATCGCAGAACATCTGCTATACTAGGGCGCTGCTGCCCACCCTCCGCCTTTGCACATCGATTTAATTAACTCGAATAAATGTCAAACAGTCTGCCTGGTGTTCCAAAAACACTAAGACCTTGCCTGCTCTGAATTTGTTCGCTATACACTTATACACAGGAAAACTAGTAAAAAGCAGCATATCCTTCCTAGGCTGTTTCGCTAGAGATTAGGTTTTTTCGTTTGTCTACAACAAATAGTATGCCAGTTTAAATAGACATACCTTCGCTATGTTTGGCTCAAGACAAATACGCTTTGACGGCGTCATGTATTTATTTAATAATAAAATAATTGGCAAATTTATTTGCAGTTAAATCAAACTCCAAGTCTAATATTTTTACTCAATGAAATGGCGGCGTATGTCAGCTTATTAAAGATCTATTGTAAAATAATTACAGTCACTTTGCAAAATGGTGTTTTTCTGGTAGAGAAGTGATAGGAAACCCTCCGCACACACCTTTTAAATTTGGCTTTTATATTAGAGAAATACCAGGCCACAGTTTATATAATGTTCCATCTTATAGTATGCTTTCTTTATTAGCGATTTTTTAATGATTACACGTTGGAGAGCCATACTGACACATGCTGACGTACAAATTGGGCCGGCTCGTCCGAAGTGGATACCACGGGCTCACAGAATATTCAGCGTGAGACGGTACTTGTACTGAGTTTTTTCAGAGTGAGCGAGAGATTGAAAATCACGGATTAGTCCTTCCCATAACTTAATAGAATTTAATCAAACTGGTCCATATATGCTCGAGTTTTATCAAACGAACGAACAGTAACTTATTCACATATGTGTATATATATAGATTTTTAATATATGGCAAAAAGTAATTTTTTTTGTTATATTAGCTTTTTTTAAGGAAAATTACTAAACCAGTCTATGATTTGAATGTTATTTAAATTCCACTATTATCACCTTGAAAAGTTTAATTGTTGTATGTTTTTATGAATTTTGCAAGTTTTCATATAGTTTATTTGAACATTAAAAGAAATACTATAGCGTAAGTCTTATGTAACAAAACATTATCATTTTAAGTGGTCATTTAGTTGTGACTTAAATGTGTATAATTGCTGTAGTTTTAAATGTATTTAAATGTTACATATCCTATATTAATTTGTGTAAAAAATTCAATAGTCAATGTTAGATAAAATCTTTTTATATTCAGTAAATACGCACATGGACAGAGGTTTTTATATATAAAAAATTAAAATGTCGTCTCTGCAAAAGCTTTACATATTATTAGTAATATGGTGTTAGTATTAACCGCCATAGTTTAAATATAATGTATTTCCGAAACAGAGTTTCTGTATTATATACATTTAGTCACAATTATATAATGTACAAACGTTACGCCTTTGACACGAGTATTTTTTATTCTATAGTTGACAACGGAGCAGGTAGGTTATCTCTCCGCCCGCCGCCCATGACCAACCGCGCCACGGTATGCTCATTGGTTCTGTTGACGGCTTTAACGCCGTTCAAGCGGCACTTCTAAGAGCTTCCGATAACTTCATTCACTATGAGAAACACAGTTCAAGTACCGTTTCACGCTCAGTATTCTATCAGCCGGTGTTATCACTTCTGACGAGCCGGCCCTATTAGCACGTCCGCATATGCTTCAGCATGACTCTCCCACGGGTGAAAAATCTTTAAAAGTAAGCTATAGCTGGTGACGTATGTATTTACATAAACAAATTAACCTCATATATACTCTGTATATGTATATCTCATGACACAGTAGTATTGAATGTTGGCAGTGTACGCTCCTTTGTCTTCGTCAAGGATGAACAAACGATTACATTCTAATAGCTAAGAGTTGCAGCAAAAAATATGCCTTCATTAAGGCGCGGTTCTGATATACCTAGCTCACGCACTATAATAATAATATACACTGTAAAACTCGTCATCATCATCAGCCAATCGAGTCCACTGCTGAACATAGGCCTCCCCCAAAAGGAGGGTGTTTTGCCTCAATCACCACGTTTGGCAGGCGGGTTGGTGATCGCAGAACATCTGCAGTAAAACCCATATCCTACCCATAAACTCACTGATATAACGAGAGGCTCTTGTAAATTAGTATTTTTTTAGTCCGAAGTGATACCAAGGGCTGACAGAATAGCAGCGTGAAATACTTGTACTGTGTATACGCTGAGTTAGTGAGGATAAGGTACTTGAAATAATACCGTGTAAAAAGCCGGCAACACAAATAACGCGTATATTGTGGCACGGTTGTCCATGTGCGGCGTTGATCCAAATATAAAGAAACCCCTAACTAACCGAATCATAAATTGTACCCTCACTATTCGTTCCCATGTTTAAGAAGTAAAACCAGGGCTCAAACTGTTGCATAATAAAATATATTTCAAGTACAATTCATTTAGGTTGTATATGTGTATATTTAAATTGTATTCTGATTGATTTGAGTTTTCAAATGAACACGGAAGCGCTTTAGCGGAAACAAATTGCAGTCAGTTTTTGACGCGACCTCAGTACCTTTGTCAAGGTTAAACTGTAACTTAATCTAACTACATTACAGTAAAAACAATAAAAACATTTATTTCCTCTCAAAAAGGTACAAATTATCCTTTAATTAATGCACTAATAAATTTATCAACTATGTCGAAACCTTTCAGAGAGGCTAAACTGTATGACAAAATATCTAGGCTGCGTATTTTTGGGGTCAACAAAAAGTTATGTATATATATATATATATATACACATTATTTATATATATTATAAACCAATACCACTCGGGGCATTTTAAAAAAGAGCGTACCTATCACTAAAAAGCTAGTGACGCATCCGCCGGACGGGAACGGAGGGCCGCTTATCCTAGGTGAGCCTCCTACTTCTTTACATCTCGATTTTCGAAAAAAAAATTATGCCTTATTTTGGGTTTAAAACTACACATTGTAAAGTGTTGCGTATGAAGCGAGAGGTATCAGATTCGAATCCCGGTCTGGACTATTATAATTTAATTTATAACTTACTCGGTCTCTGGAAGGGCATGACAGTAGCCGGGCGAGTGTCTTAATACTGTCGCACTCGTACCGGCTTATCACTCGGGCCGGCTCGTCCGAAGTGATATCACGGGCTCACAGAATACTCCGCGTTAAACGGTACATGTACTGTGTTTCGCAAAGTGATTGAAAATTTTTGAGGCTCTTAAAAGTGCTGCTTAAGCAGCGTAAGAAGCCGGAATAACTACTGCGGAGACTGTGGCGCGTTGTCCATAGGCGGCAGCTCTCTTGTCATATAGAAGACCTACCTGCTCCGTTGTCAGCTATAGAATAAAATAAAAACAGGCAGTCATGGCGACTGATGATAGAAGTGAAAACTTAAGACTAATTGAAATTATATGGAATTTTTTGTTTTTTTTTATTTATCAAAAATTATTTATTGACAAATCCCTGAATAAAATATATTTAAAAATTGTATAAAATAATAATTAATATACATTTTCTAATTTTTATTTAAAATAAAAAATAGTATCCAACATCTGGGAATTGGTTTTACCATGCTAGTAAGATAAACTTTAAACCACAATGATACTCATTTCATGACATAAAGGTTAAATATTTAAAATAAAAAAAATGATGACATTATTTTTAAATGATAAGGTTGATATGAATATTAAAATAAATATGAAAATAAATTCTTCAATTTCATTATTCATTTATCCACATAAAAACATTAAAATGTTAAATACTCACTTTTAAATTGAGCAGTAATTCTTAAATTACACGATGACAATGACATCCAAACTTAAAACCCACTTTAATAAAAAATATCTCGTATACACACTGAATTTAACAGAAGTTTTCACCTCAAAATAACTTTAAAACGGGGTGGTGCTTGATTTGGTCCGTTCCTCGGAGGGTTCACTGGCAAAAATAACTGACAAAACTAAACTAAACAATAAGAAAATAGGATACACAAAAATTAAAAATATTTTGAGAACCTCGTAGCTGAATGGTTTTAAAAGCGTACCGTGAAGCGAGAGGTATCGGCATTGAGTCCCGGTCTGGACAATTATAAATTATAATCTCTGGAAGTCTAAATATTGTCACATCCATGGGAGAGCCATGCTGAAGCATATGCTGACGCACTAATTGGGCCAGCTTGTCCGAATTGATACCACGGGCTCATACAATAGTCTGCGTAAAACGGTACTTGTACTGTGTTTTGCAAAGTAAGTTGGAGGCCCTTAAAAAGATGTAAAAAGCCGGCAACATTACCAATGCGCGGAATGTGGCGCGGTTGTTCATGTGCGGCGGTTTTCAATTACCATATAGGAAACCCACCTGGTGCGTTGTCCGCTATAGAATAAAAAAATAAGTTTAAAACGGGGTAGTGCTTGACTGTTTACCCCATCACAAGTGGCGTCGGTTTTCAACTTTTCACCGCCTTCCATACATAACTCATTATAAATGAGGAAGTAAATAGAACCTACACTTGCACTTAATGCATTATGTACATAGAATGAAATGTGTAGACAAACAATTACATGGTTAAATGTTATGAGAAACGGCCATGTACATGTCTAACGAACCAAACAAATACTACTTAGTACTTTTTTATAGTATAGCGGACAACGGAGCAGGTGGGTCTCCTATATGGTAAGAGAACACCGCCGCCCATCACCAACCGCGCCACAGTCCGTGTATTGGGTGTGTTGCTGGCTTTTTACACTACTTAAGCGGCATTTTAAGGGCCTCCGATATCCCCACTCACTCTGCGAAACACACTACAAGTACCGTTTCACGCTGAGTATTTTGCCACTGTTTCTGTAATGAAAAAAATCTTTTTAAGTACATTTAATACGTTTGTGTGAAAAAAGCGAAGGCGATCTGTAATTTATTTCCAAACTGGGGATCTTCAAAAAAAAGGATACAGCAATGCATCGTAGCCCATCTGTGGCGGTGGACCATTTACCTTCGTCAGTCGTGATTGTTGGCGTTCTTTCATTACTTCGGTGAAAAGATTCTAGGAGCGGCTTCTGAGCAGCTGAAATACCAAATAATAATTTTCAGACAATCTCCAAAGAGTAGCAATTCAACCGAGCGTCGATTCATTCAGGAATTACGCTCAGGAGACGCTCGTTGCCAGCGGGTGGGGAAGGACCTGGACTTCGGGTGAGTTATTTTTATGATATAGCTGACAACGGAGCAGGTGAGTCTCCTATATGGTAAGAGAAAACCGCCAACCATGGACAATCGCGCCTTCTGATATCCTCACTCATTAAGCGAAATATAGTAGAAGCACCGTTTCAAGTACAAATACCATTTTACGCTGAGTACTAAAACTAAAAATAATGTAGAATATAAACCAAAAATAACTGTAAACTGTTAATAACGAAAAACATACGTTTTTCTTCCATTTCTCAATTCATGATATTACTGTCACACATTACCTACTCTTTAACCGAATTTTGAAAAATATGAGAAAATAATGAGCGGGTAAAAACCGACAAACAGCTTCATTTGTTTTGAATGCGTTCAATAATTGTTATTATGTATGGCTTTTGTATTGGATGTTTGCTTGGATGTTTTTACGGTTTAATGTTTAAATAACAGGTACTTATGTTGACTTTTCGAGTCACGCGAAAATAGGTAGGAAACCCCTTAGCTGCTATGTGGACATAGCGATCGAGATCGCTTTGGTGGGCCAAAAATGTCCCTCATGACGTCGTTCTTTAGATAATCAAAGGTAGATGTTTAACCATTATTGTTTACTCCATTTATATGGTATATCGGTCTATGTTGCCGCTGCCCATGGTCTAACGCGCCACAATCCGCTGTTTGGGTGTGCGCATTTTTACGCCGCCTAAGCAGTATAATTTCACTGCCCTTCGATATCCTCACACACTTAGCAAAACAGTACAAGTCCTGTTTCGCGCTGGTATTCTGAGAGACCGTTGTATCACTTCGGCCTAACCGGCCCAATTAGTACGTCAGCATATAATTCAGCTGAATTTATGATGCCAATACGGATAAATAAGTGGAAGGGAAAAGCCATGGTGGAATCATAGCCTACAGGTACATTCTGTCTATAGGAAGATTTAATTGATATTTCAGGTGATACACCGACCATCCTCCAATGGACTTACCTCCGAGGACTGGATAATGCTGAATGCCAAAGGCTCTTCGGTACCGCAATCATCACCTCGAACACTATCTGCGCGCGGTGGTTCAACGTCACCTCGCAATCTATTTGCCAGGTAGGTAAATGGTGTAGTTTTGGTTGTCATGCTAACTGATTGTTTTACAGTTTTACGTCACTGGGTTCTATTCCTTTGGAGCCTTCACAAATAACTTGGTTGAAATATTACTTGATATTGAAAACCTAACCCGTAAAAGCCTGCAACGCACCCGCGGCTTTGCAATGGCCAGGGGTGTCACATTTCAATGAATTATATCATTTTAATTGTTAACATTGTAATAGTTTTTGAATTTGAAGTCTTATACTGTCAAACTTCATATATATTTATTTAGTCTCTGTTTTCTCTTGATAATTCGATTTTTTTCTAGTATTTTTTTGTGTTGGGTGCGTTGAAAATCGGCGCTACACAACTTCTTCACTTACCACTATAAATTGTACATAATTATGCTGTACTTTTATCTAATCTAAATGCTAATAATTGCCGTTCTAGGGTGACAGCGGTGGTCCATTAATACAGTACAAAGAGGGAGTCCCAATTCTGGTTGGAGTCAGCTCCTTCACCGCGGCAGCGGAATCTGGCGGTTGTCACTCCGGACATCCTGGTGGTACGTGGCACTTTTCACAAGTTGTTCTATCCTGATTCACAATTACTCACTAAAAATATGTGTAGTCGACATATTAGAATATGTATTATTAGTTTATCCGTCACATATTTTATAATAATTAAACAGTTCAAGGTGTTTCAATACTTTTTGATGTGTGTTTTGATAGCTCTTTGTGCAACTATCGATTTCTTTTGCTTTTCATTTTCTACTACTGAGTTATTTGTTTAATATGTTGATTGATGTGATCATTTTAAATTTATATGTAACAAATAACCATTAATTCCTATATTAGCTTGTAAATAAATTAAGTATTTTTAAATGAAACATCTATAAAAGACTTTTTTTAATGGATAAAAAAATGTCTAAACTGGCATCGAATTTCATCGTTTCATTAAAATCTAATAGCATATTCTAGTCAGAGAATGTTTTGTTTCTTTCTTTCCAGCGAAATACCCGAAAAGAAGGAAAGTGACAAAACTTTCTATAGACAAGAGATTCATATGAATATCGCGGTCAGATAATAGTAGTAGTAGTTTAACGTATTATAAGTTTATCATTCTTTTTTAATATTTCAGGTTTCATTCGTCCCGGCCCATTCCTCTGGTGGTTCCAGGATGTCACCGGAATTGACTTTGAATCGCTGGATGAAGTAACAACAACGCCAGTGCCAACAACAACAACAACAACTCCTACTCCAGAAGAACCGACCCCTGAACCAGAAAACCCTGATGAGGACGGTGACGAGGACGAAGATGATGATGATGATGTCTCGGAATTGCTGAAGAAGCTGCAGGTCAAGGTTCGAGTGGAGGTTAACCTGAAGAAATACAAGAAAGTTGGCAATAAAGTTACGGAAATTGAAAAAATCAAATATTTGCCCATAGAATAATTTTTGTACAATATTTATTAAATTATGAATCGTATATACTTTGTTTATCGAAACATACCAATCAAAAATATCAAAATAATTAAAAAAAATTCGTCAACCTTTTAGGTTCTTTTAATAAACGCTCTTTCAATGTCGACACCCAGCCATCCAATATATTTTTTTTATGTTATAGCGGACATCGGAGCAGGTGGTTCTCCTATATGGTAAGAGAACACCGCTGTCCATGGACAACCGCACCACAGTCTACGCATTGATTGTGTTATCGGCTTTTTACGCAGTTTAAACGGCATTTTTAAAGTCCACCGATATTCTCACTGGCTCAGGGTTCTACAGTTATAGAAGTACCGTTTTAAGTACAGCTTCAGTTTCACGCTGAGTATTTTGCGAGTCCTTGGTATCCCTTCGGACGACTCGGCTCAATGAATGTGTCAATATAACAATAATAATAATAAGTGGTCTTCCGCCCATGGACCCCCGCAGCTTGGCTGGACGCAGGTGCTGTTTCTGCCTAAAACTGGTAAGTACATTCCATGACTTATGACCAAGGGTGAGGAGAGTAAATTTTGGTGAACATCTTGTAGGTCTTTGTAACTATTCTTTCAGTATAAGTACTGAAAACCAGCCAATATATGGTACTTAATTTAAAAAAATGTTTGCAGTATAATTTGCTACGCCTTGGTTTTTTAATGAAAATAGGGAGATAAACTGGCTAGATGTTGACCTAGGATAAGAGAGGGTGCGCCCATGGACACCCTCAGCCCAAAATTCTGCTTATATCGATTTCACTTATTCAGCTAACATACATACCTCCATGTCAACCCAGGGACATAGAAAAAGAATAGATTTTCCTCTTCCATTATGGAACCTCAATTTTTTTTTTAAATGATTAACGCTGTTGGCATTAGGCCGCCACAGCTTCTCGCAGACTTTTGGGGCGCCGAGAATTGGGTTTGTGTCGCGACTAGCACATTGCGTCTCCTGCGAGACTTGAACCTCAGCTTGGGCCGTGGCGGGAACGTTGGCCGTCTGAGTGGCTGATCGGAAGCTCTCCGGAGTAGGCTTTGCGACATATATCGATCCTCGCCTCCGTTTCCGGCCGGGGATTTTTAACGCGGTCCTTACACACAACTCTACCATCTATTTTCTTTTTTCCTCTATGGAGCCTGCATACAACATCTCATCGTTTGCTTGGGTGATTCGATCATCCGGATCGTGTACGTGTATCGTGTGATCGTTTTAACTCATTTTTAGACAATGTGGCGTTTCGCTGCCTTTGATTCTATAGGCCAACGTTACACTTATAGTATGGACAACTAATCAGGGTAATTGAGAATAACAAAAAATTTAATGTCATAATTTATTAAAACATCCACAAAAAATAATTATAAAGCCTTGCTTTAGTATTAGGTACAGTAAAATTAAAAGCAAATCTTCGTAATATAAAATAGAAAATATTGGAACGCAATCATTGTGGACTTTTTTCACATTTTATAATTTAATTTTTAATGCCAACATTCACAGATTACCCAAGTGTGTGCTTGATCTGTAGATAAGGAAATAACAATTGGTGCCACATGTGACATCACTTGCCAACTCCATCGTAGCTTGTCAAAGTTCGAGTTGTTCACCACATTTGTCAATGTTCGCAACAGCTATCAGCTGTTTCAACTTACAGAATACACAATTATTTCTTTACGGCGATGAAAATTACGCTCACTTTAGAATATTTAATATCATATCCATACTAAAATTCTTTACGTAAAAGATTTATAAACGAATTCTACAACCTTCCCCGTTGCGTTCCAAAAATACATATTAATTAATATTAATAAATTAATTAAAAGCATTCACATATTGTATTTCTATATTACAGATACAGCATTTGCTCGTCAATTGTCATAAGCTTATTTCTCGGTACGCAATAAGTGATGTTTTAGTCAACATACAGCTTTTCCACGTCAAAAGTTTATATTTAATATAAAAAAATGCATTGAAATGGAAGTATCGTAGCGGAGAAAATCTTAATCACCATTCAGATCCATTAAAATGACGCGCTAACTTAGCCCAACTCCACTTATGGCATATATTTTTAAGACTACCCATGGTAACTTTTCAATTTCAAAAATATTCAATTTGGAGCGGTAAAAGACGCAGATATATATGGCAAAGGAAGCGTACCAGATTTCTCTTTGATAAAATTCTGTACATTTAACACGAATTTTCGGAAAAACAAATTATCATAACACCCCTCAAAACATGTCGAAGATATTGGGCCAAAGTTAGGGTACACATTCAATATAACTACAACACCATATGAAAGCACCATTCTAGACAATTATCCCCTTACTTATAAACGTTGCTTTACTTCAAACTTAAACATACTGTCTCTCTCTCTCTCTCTCTCTCTCGCTGACGTTGCGAATACGAGACCGAACATTTTCATTTTTTTTTAGCAAAATTTATAAGTAAGGTTTTTACCTCTAAATTATCATTAGACACCCTAACACGGTGTTTCTACGTGCACAAAATTGCTTCACCAACTTTCATATCGTTTACCATTTACTCGGTCAAATTTAAGATGGTAATTTTGACAGATCCATTATCTATGACAGTAATAAGAGTTATTATCTACGCTTGTATTGTGTTCGTATGTGGATTGTAAAAAACACGAACAATACAACTGCATACATATGATATGTCAAAATGATCATCCTAAATTAAACACAGTATAACATATGTTAGAAACTTTTCGCGTGAGTTAAAGCAACAATTTAAAAAAAGTACACCGTTTAGGTCAAAAAAATCGTGAGATAATAGAAACATAGAGACCTCTTTAAAATCACGCTTATCATTGATTTCAAACGAAAATTTATTTTAAACATTCTAATATTAATTTTATTTACCTTGAATAAAAATCTGTTTACGTTAGGTTAAACTCATTGGTTTTAATACGTTTTTAGTATAATTAGTAAAGCAATTTCGCGTTAAATATACAAATATTCATAAGACTCTTCTCTAGGCCCATCTACGTCATAAGAAAAATATCCAACGTAATGGTCGGAGGATAGCTTATATATAGTAATACGAGATAATAAAACAAGGAAAACCCCGGTAAAAGAATACGTATAAAAATTACAAGAGAAATTTACATTACAAAATCATCATCTCCAAAATTGCAACTCATAGTGGTCAAAGATTTAATAGAAATTTAATAAAGAAAGCATTCCAATTTTACATAACGCAATTTTTCAATCATCCCTGCACGTCGAGTAACGCGCCGTAACATTTTGCTATATCACCTCTCCATATCCGTTTCACCCAAATAACTATTTTTAGATAAAATTTTCCAATTTTTATTAAAAAAAACATTATTACGTAATCCGTTTCAATGTAACGTATGGAAACGTTTTACGAGACCCCTCCCCCTCCCCAAATTTGCGTTACATAATACGCTCCCATAGAAACGATGAAGGATCCTTTGCACACTCGAGCCATATAATTTCCTTGTTTTATGAATCTCCACCTAAAACACTGCTCTGCTAACAAAGTCTTGTGCGTCCATATTTAAAATAATATCACAATCAACAGTATATTGAGATTAAATCGTAGTGAGTTATCGATACAAAGTGAAATACTGGAATTATTGATATAAAGCATTCAAAATTCCACCGCCCTTCAACCGACTCCTTGAACTGGGTACAACGCAATCAAAAAGGCTTTTCGCGGTCTCAATTCAAGTCCACCGATGGCAGGTACGCAGAGCTTTGCAACACTCATTGTCATTTCTAAGACTAAATTGACAATCCGTAATTGATCTCTTTATAATGTTGTCTTAGTTCAATCGCGTTGGCAGCAATATGTAACACGTCACAATCTGAACGAAATGCTAGAAAAATATACTCAGCTATTGATTCTTAAATATAATAAAGTCAAATCCCAACTGTAGTCAAAACATTGGAAAAAATCTATCACCCAAAAAAATGCAGAGAAAAGCAATCAGCACAGAATAGAATCAAAATCTAAAATTCTTTAACAATTTAGGCCAACGACACTATATAATTTCTATATTTCGGACAATAAATAAGATTCCATAAGCTCTAATTGACCTTAACCGATAAACTGGATCTCTTGTTAAACAATTCCTGACATTTCAGAATCTCACATACCCCTTCACGTACATCGTCACTTATACTCCGTCACCTTCACACTTTTGCACTAATGCTATTGCGAAAAAGAGACAGAATACTGAGTCATCTCAAAATGAAAAATATTTATAAATAAGAAGGATAGAGACAGTCAATATTATGAATTTAAATATTCAGTTATACTGCCACGCTGATATATCAAAGAGATAAGCAGCGTGTCACCTACCATGGAGTCTTAACACCTCTTTAGCTTCATCCACTTAAGAAAAACTTTCAATAAATTTGTAATACATGCTCTTATGCTGATGCATTTTACCATCAGGTCCTAATGGACTTAGACTAGGTCTACCAACATATAAGCTTTCAAATTATAACGTAACGCTATTTTTGACCCCATCGTAACATTTTTTAACCCTTAACAATACGTTACATTATACCCAAATTACTATCTTTACCCAAAACTTACAATAATGTTTCCCTAAGCACCGGAAAGTCGCTAAAATAATTAAATCCTATTCGCGAGTGAAGACCAATAAACTTGTGTGGTTCCCCGTCTATACAAAGAAAAAAGATTGCCATATTTGTAAATTCCCAATTTGTTTATTTAAAAAAAAGAAATGTTATTACGTAACTAGTTGTAATAGAAACTGTAACGCGAGGAACATCCCCTCCCTCGCCCTCCCGCACAAATTGCGTTACTTAACACTTTGAAAGCATGTTGGTAAAGCTGCTAATCATTTTATCCAATCCCAAGTGACCAAACTATATCAAAGTTTCCAACATCACACAATATAATATCATAAACATAGAATATGACATATATATCTCTAACTGTATCACCGACATACATCACTTTCGAATTGTCAATAACATCTCAATACCGTTCACAGCTATAACACCATTTTGAACTATTCGTGAAAATCACCATAAACAAGCCAAGCTTTACGACCACTATTATAATCACATCAATTAATATCATGACTGAAGATATATACTTTTTTAATTCCTCCCCTTTAGACAGCCCCGTATGTAGAAGAGAGGGGAGAAAACTGAGGCGAATGTAGTGTCATTGTCAAGCTAAAAATTATTCCAAAATAGATGAAAGACCGGCAATATACCCTCTCCTCTGCAAGGGCTGGGGGTGTGCATAGGGAAGCACCGCTTGCGCTAGGTGAGCCACCTGCTCGTTTTCCACCGTTCTTATAAGAAAAAAAATAAAAACGAACGTATCATCACACTAACACTGGTAGAACACTGGGAAACATTATAAAACTATACCCCTATTTTAAAGATGGATATGGGATATCCTTACCGCATATCGAAGAACCAACAAAATTAATATGATTATAGGTACCAAACCCAACAAATATACTATGTTAGGAAAATTTTATACTGTTTTATAAGTTATTATTAAAGCGGGAAACAAAGATTAGATTCAAAACAAAGATATCTGGAATCAAATTCCAGCCAACCAACCTAACACCCCTTGTATTACTAAACCTAAGAACTAATTGTAATACATTTAAATTTAAAAAATACAGGAGTTTCATTGCCGATGCTTCTCTGTTTATTTTCTTCTGAATCGGTTATACGTTCATAAGAGCTTCATTGAAGCCAAAACTGAATCAAAATATTTGACTATCACCGCCATAACCAACCGTACCAAAATCCACGCTTGAGCGGCATAATTTAAAGGGCCTCCGATATCTTCACTCACTCAGCGAAACACAGTACAAGTACTCTTTCACGCGAAGTATTCTGTTACAGGCTTTTTTCTATTCTAAAATTCCGTATAACAAAAGCTTAAATAAAAATGTTGAATAATAAGCGATCGTAAAGTTTGGCTTTACATATATCATAATTAACGAGAGATCTATTTCTACAATGACAATATTCGTATAAGCTCAGGTCGAAGGAAGGCTCTTCGTGTAATAATTACCAATTAGAACCTTACTTATAAAACATTATTCAACTTGAAATGTTTAACAATGTCGCTAACGCGCATTCTTCCAGTAACAAAACATTTTGAGCAGAAATATTACTGCCGTGAAATATCTCAATGAGGTAAACTTTATAACCATACAAGGACATTTTAAAAATGTCAAAAGACGAAGAAATGCCGGCAACGCACCCGCGGCCCTTTAAGGGCTAGAAATGTCAACGGGCGGAGGACCGCATATTATAGATGAGCCTCCTGCTCATTTGCCGACGTTTCCATAAAAATAAAAACCCGCCAAAATCCTTCACGACTACTCTAAGAATATTTTGTGCTATTCTTGATTAAACTAATGGAATATAGTTTACAGTGTAATTTGAGTAAAGCAATAGAAAATAATTAAAAACTAACTCAAATAGGAAAGCAATACCAATCCAAACATAACCTAAGCGCTAATTTATACGCATTGCGCGATCAACTATTCGTCCCGTTCATTAAACAAAGGTAAAACAAAGATAGATCCATATTAAATAACATTGAGAAACGTCTCGATCAAGATGACGTCTTAGTACGTACACGTTGGGAGCGTATAAGTCTGTATTTTTAAAACAAAAACAGTTATATAGAGTAGAACCTCGATTAGTTAATAACCTCCGAATTTTGAAAAAAATATTTACTTCCCTTCTCTTCAAACAGCAAAAACTCTGCTAGTGAAAATAATACATGTGAATAAATAAGTCCCTCCAAGCCAATTTTTATACATAATTTCCCTCCAAAAATTCTCAAATTACTGTATTATTTTAAATTGAAAATCATTACTTCGATAGGTCAAATAAAGTAATGGACTTAAAAAATTCTCCAACAGTGTAAGTACACCATTATTTAATTTAAAATATAACAGAAAGAATTTTAACTTCTCTTTATGTCGAACTCTCTAAGTTAAAATCTTATAACTAGATGTATTTGGCATTTGCATTTATTTGCGAATAATAGAGATTCTACTGTATAATTTTTTATATTGGTCATATGCAAATTGAAAATTATTAATTACGCTATGTTAATTATTGTATCTATTTAACCGTCTGTACCTACACCACTTGTACCACTTTTATCATCACATTGAATAATGTAAGTTAGTCCAGCGTGAAACAATACTTGTACTGTGTTTCGCTAAATGAGGATATCGGAGGCCCTTGAAATTGTAACGCTAAACCCATTAAAAATCCGGTAACATTAACAATGCGCGGAGTGTAGCGCAGTTGTTCGTGGGCGGCGATGTTCTCTTACCATATAGGAGACCCACCTGCTCCGTTGTCCGCTATAGTATGAATAAAAGGGACGTTTGTGTGATAAAGCATACTATAGTATTAATGATTTTACAAATAATCGCCTTGGGAAATATGTGTTCGTGCCAAGCATTCTCTGAGCTAATTTTTTTATATTTTAAGTATCTCACGGAAGCAAAAAAATTACACCCACTGAGTTTATTTCGCCAGTTCCTCTCAGTGAGCTTAGCTTGGAACCGGTGGTAGACTGAGTTTAACGTTCAACGAGCTGCATTTCTGTATTTATGTTGAATAAAATATTTCATTTCATTATAACGTAACGTTTTTAAAGTTCATATACTCTTTGGTTGTCAACATACGAGCTTATACGCCCGAACGTACACGTACAAGTAAACGTAATATTCTAAGCGAGAGGTATGACGTCGTATAATCAACTCCGTTTGACGGGAGCGCGTTTGATGAAGAGCTTGAGGGCTCCGGCCGACATCAGGTAGAACCAGTACAACTGTGGCAGTAGTAGAATGCAGATGGAGATTTTGCAACCCGTTGGAAGGGATTTTATCGCCTGCGGGATGATACAAACTTTACTTGCATATAACTATTTTGTATTAAACAATACATATGTAAATATATCAAAATTTTGCCACTTTTCGTTGTAAATTTATATTTTAAGAACAGACTCAGCTATCCAAAAGAAATGTTATGGCTTTGTTTGGACTATTTAGAAAATTGTTTATGTAAAGTTTGCACAAAGCGGTAGAGCGGTTCTTGATTTATCACATTAATGTAAGAAGTTAATTCAATAAATGGCGTATCATTTCGATAATGGGGATTTTGCTGTCAAATTTAAATTTTTACTACATACCGGAGCACGTACCGGGTCTCTAATATAATATAAAGAAGATTAAGTGATGTTGTTTGATAGAAACATAAGAAACAACATTGAAAGCCTTTACGTTCAGGATCATTGATTTAATGAATTTCAAAAATAACTTAATACATATCAATGTTAAAACTCAAAACCATCAATGTCACCATACGTCCAATACAGACTATAGATATAGTAACATAAAGTCTAAATAAATAATGCAAATAAGATATAATGAATTCTATGATCGATTGTGCATAATATCAAAAATACGGTCTATTTATGATTGCTTATACTGTAATAAGTACTATTTCTCTTTAGCATCCGTATCACCTCGACGTTTGCCATTCCATAACTGAGACTTTTTTAAGGCATCTTGTGCAGAACTCCACGAGTCTGTGGAATCAACCAAAGCCAATACGACTTGGAGAACTTCAAAAATGCAACTCTTGAAATCCAAACGAACAGCCGTATCGAAGGCCGTACTTGGGCCGATAGGCTTAAGGAGTCACAGCAGCCGGTCTTCTTCTCTATCCCTCTGATTAGTGAGGTATTGCACTCTCAGAACGCCGAGTCTAAAGTATAGTGAAGGAATTTGGTCCGAAAGAGTTCTTACCTCGAAATAGGTCATGCTAGCCGCTCGGCTGTAGAGCAGGCACACGTAGGGCATGCTTAGGACCCGGCAGACCAGGAAGGTGGCCAGCATGGCCAGCCCGTTGTACACGTAAACCGGCGACTTCTTCAGCTGCAGCCGCGAGAGGATCCCGCGCAGCGACACGAACGGCGTCGACAGCTCCATCAGATACACGAAGCCAAACACGCAGTCGCCCAAACCACCGCGGAAGTACTGCAATGTTACGGTTTTATTCTATAGAGCATATATATTATATATATTCTATATCTAGCTGAAAACACACATAAATACATAAAGCCTTTATTAGATGATCATTTTTACAAAATATATTATTTAACTCTTACTAGTTATTAAAATGAAACTCACAAAATGCTATTATAATTAGATATAAGATAATCTAATTAAAATAAAACTTTCAGAATGTCAAAAAAATCTTTTAACATTTAGCAACCATTATGTTGATCAGGTTGCCTATCGCCAAAGGTCTAAAGCGGACAACATAGGTCTTTATAGTAAGAGATCTAAAACCATAAACAACCGCGCCACAACCTTTTGGTTGCGTTGCCAGGTTCTACCGCCTGTATAAATTATTTAGCCACTAAAGAAGTCTCTACTCGAGTAAAGTAATAGTCTAATGCGAATTAGCCTTAAATAGCTGTACTCAAGCGAAAACCCCACTCACTACAATGACGAGGAAGCCGAACCCGCCGATGAAGAGGTGGTGCATGAGGATGACCGGCTCGTGCTTGCAGTACGCGAGAAAGGACGGCTTCTTGGGCGGCTCCACCGCGTCGCCCGACGGCAGCGCCTGCTTCGCGCGGCGTGGCGCGCTCGTGTTCGACGTCATGTGTACGTGCACCTGCCATTTAAAAAAATATTTGTTCACCAATACAACCATCCATACTTTGATTATTTTCAAGTGTTCGAGCAATGCCTTCTCCTTGTTTTCCATTATTTCAATTGGTTATTGTAATGTAATGTTTTGTATTCGTGGTTAAATTATTATATTTGTATATAGGAAGCTCAGCCACTCGTACCGGCATACAGCCGAGCGCTATCCCTTAAACTACCCTTTATAATTCTTGTGTATGCTAGTTTTTTTATTATTGTTTTGTTTAATTAGTAAAAAAATAAAACTAAATCTTATAATTTTTATGTATAATTTTGTAAACAAGAGGAATTATAAGATACATGCCTATCACTCGCAACCTCGACATCTGTAGGAAAAAACATACGAAACTGAAGCCAGGGAGACTTCAGACAGACAGGGAGCACTTCAGACATACCATATACATAGACCAAATGTCGTAGAAGAAGTAGGCCGCTCCGAACCAGGCGTACGCTTCGGATATGTAATGGGAGGAGCGCATCAGGTCTCTGGTGCAAGACCAGAGGCAGACCACGGCGCCAGTCGCGCACGAGAACGCCGCCTGCACCGCTGACACTAATCTGAAGTGTTAACAGAAGCCATTAAAAGCCGTTCTAATAACGTATGCTCGACAATTATTCCAATTGGCCGTGGATAATTTTCCATAAAAATACATATGTACGCATATTGTACTACATAGAAATATTATAAACGTGAAAGTTTGTATGGATGGATGGATGTTTGCTCCTCTTTCACGCAAAAACTACCGAATATATATTAATGAAACTATACAATTAAACAGCTTTTACATCGGAATAACACAGGCTACAATTTATAAAAATATATTGTGTGGATTGACCAAAATATGACGGTAAGTGTCAAGTAAGTAGGAAAAATCGGTGAGCTATTCTGCAATGCGCTGCCAAAACCGTTGAAGTTACACATATGTAATATATATGATATATGATGGAAATATTTATCCTAAATAGCCATACAAAAAGCCCGCAACAGTTATGTGTAAGCCATTACAATCAAAATAGGGAACCATAACTTCGATAAAAATTGATAATTTATTTCAAATGCACGCACATTCGATAGTAATAAATTGATTACTGAATGAAAACAGCGATGTAAAATAGGATATTTTTATTCGACTACAAAAATAGAGAGTATGTTTTTCGGGTTTTAATTGGATTCGGTTGGTGGTGTACCTGGCAAGACGATGTCTGCCGGAACCACTAGTATATCATATTAACGCGATTGCACGAGCGAAAGGTTTTTGTTTCATTGTTTTGGTACTTGACAAATAAATATTGATTTATAATTACATAAGATGTGTGTTTCTTTGTGGTGTACCTTTAAAAATTTACCTTCTACTAGATGTAATGAGCGATAAGGCTGCCCACTGTACTGCTCTTTTTGTTGCAATTTTCCAATCTATGTATATGTTTCTTTGGTGTACAATAAACAGACTTTATTATTATTAAAGAACATGCAAGCTGGCGCCCTCCGTCAAATCGCTCTCACTTGTTAGTAATGTCGAGCACGTCGCCGGAGCTGAGGCGGAACTTATGGCGGAACTTCGCCCCCAGGCTGGTGAACAGCGCCGCCACGTTGAACAGCTCGAAGAGAGTCATGAAGTAGACGAACCCGAGGAGAGTGAGCGCTGCGCCACGTTTTATCGATATCCTGGAACAGCGTGTAATACCCGGTCAAGTTTAGGATGATTCACGCGCTTTTACCCGGACAATTATCCGGTCGATAAATATTAAATTTATTCGACCTTTGCAAGGGCTTGACAGTGGACGGGAAAGTTTCTTGACAGTGTCGCACCCGTGGAACAGCCATACGGACACAAAAATTGTGCCGGCTCGTCCGAAATGACTTATAAAACCTCTTAGCTAGGTGGCTCATCATCTTCATTTCAATTCGGAATTCATAGGATTCATAAAATTTCTAATTATACAGGCAGGCATTAGGATTCTGATTATAATTTCTCTATCACATTTGTATATTTAAAAGAAAGTCGTGTTAGTAACACCATTAATAACTCAAGAACGGCTGAACTGATCGGCTAAAAATTATTGGGGAGATTAGAACTAGAACACAATATCCGAATACAAAAACGGAGGATAATATTTTAGTATAATCGTTTTTCGGGTTTAATGGACCCATGGACTGCTAAGAGTTAATACTTGGAACCGATAGGTTGCGTACCGGGCGTATACTAATCATTTGAGACTTATTTCTCTCATGAATGATCAAGGACAGGAGGCGTTACCTTTTGATCCCGTCAATCTTATTTATCGAGTGTTATCGCTGGCGTTAAATCGTCTGTTGTTTAGATAAACGCCAGATGCCACGATCAAGGTGACTTTGTTCAATCCGTCTTTTGATCTTTGTACAATAACTTGAAACGAATGTATTTATATATTTTTAATTATATAACGAATTTAAAAACTTTAATATTAAATTATCATGAGCCGCGATCTTTTTAAAATATAATTAGAATTCAGGGCTTACTAGGGCTACTTCAGAGCTTTTCTAACTAATTTACACTATGACGCCCTATATTGAAGTGTTATTTAAATTGCGTCGGCCCAGAAAAACAGTAGTAGTTAACTTAATATGAGGTTATCAGAAAAATTCCACACTATATTTAATATTTTCTATTACAAAATACATACTTAACAAAACAAGAATTTAAATCAAAAAACCCATATAATTACACTCGGTTATGGTTAGTAAGAGGATGAATGCTAATGAGGAAGATGTGCTTGCTTTTCTGAGCATAGTTCTGAAATCGAGGCTCATATCGCCTTGCGCCTAGGAAGTTGCCGCGATGCCCCAGGGCGTCGCGACGCAGTTAGGGAAGCCCTAGCTTAGCTTTAAGTAGATAATACATTTTAGTTGAGTACTTTAAGTGTGTGAAATGTCTGAGAGAAATAATAACTTGTGCGTATGTGTGTAGTTAGAAATTTAGTTGAAACTTACGTACAACACTTATTAGACACACTTTTTATGAGAATCGGGAGGCAAACGAGCAGGTGGCACACCGAGGATAAAGGACCTTCCGCCCATAGACAACTCCAGCTTCATTCAATTTTAAGATGATCAGAACACAGAGACTGACATGAATAATAAATAATTATGATAATATCTAGTTAAGGAATTAACAATTTTCTTCATTTGTATGTTACAAGGTCACACATCGCGAGTTGGTAATAATAATTATGTAATATATTTTGTTGATATATAGTTGTATTTATGCTATATGGCGAAACAAACTACCCAAATCTTATTCTTTGTATCTATATAAAATTTCTAATATTGCACAGTAGGTACTTTTGCAAGTAATTCGCATTTTCTATGCCTTTTATGAAGCCTTTTTAACCTCTATTCAATTCTATGCAAATTATTACATCATTATACAAATATATACTAGTTTTTACCACAAAAAGCATGCTTAACTTGTGCGTATGATGTAAATAATCCAATTTGGTATTAAAAAGAAGTTGAGCCATAGAACTTTCATTGCATAATTTACCCGTGGGAGAGCCATGCTGACGCATTAATTAGACCAGCTCATCCGAAGTGATACCACGGGCTCACAGACTACTCAGCGTGAAACGGTACTTATACAGTGCTTCACAGAGTAGTTTGGATATCGAAGGTCCTTATAAGTGCCGCTTAAGCTGTGTATAAGTCGTCATCACAACCACTGCGCGGACTGTGGCGCGGTTGTTCATGGGCGACGATGTTGTTCTCTTCCCATATAGGAGACCCACCTACTCTGTTGTCCGCTATAAAATAATAATAATAAAAATAAAATTATGAGTGCCATAAGTCTTATTTTTTATAACTATTTGTTCTTTAGTATATTTTATTATTTCAAGTATTAATATTGTATTGAATATTTTATTACTGTTTGTACTTTAGGGAGTAGACATACCCATAGTGCTGGACCTTATATATTAAGTCTCCTTGCTTACATTTACTTTCTGTGCTGGTGGATTATTTGTGCAGCTTACTAATAATTAATAGATCAACAATAATCAGATATATTATAACTACTCACTTATCTTCTGGGTTAAGATGTATAACAAGATGTAGGGCTGCCAATAATGATGCCAAATTGCCAGCTCCAAGAATACACAACACCACCCGGTGGTGTCGAGCCTAAAACATTAAGTAATTTTAAATATTGACAATAATAGAAAAATAGGAAAATGTAATATTTAAAAAAATATATTTATCAGGCCTCCTGGCCTTTTCTCTCTGTTTCACACTCAAAAGACACTTAAGTCAAAGTTTTGTAAAATGTTAAATGAAAGCATTTTTTCCATGAAGTTTGTCTATAGTTAAAACAAACTGCACGGCTCATATTGTTTGTTTTTGTGAATATTTAATTATTATTTACGTGAAAGGTAATACATCTAAATAATAAATCTACAACCCAGGGTGCAATGTTAAACTTTAACATTTATAACATAAATACAGTTGTTAAGTAACGAAGATTAATGAATAACGAAACAGTCAGAAAAGTTATCAACTATTTTTAACAAGGTCAACTTAAATTAATCGAAACATTTGATTTAAGCCATTCTTAATGAAAAATAATCAAGTAAAGTAAATGAGATAAAAGTTAATACAAGAAATATTTTACCTTTGCACTTGCAACCTCCATTATATTTAAATAATTATATACGGTTTAATGATTGAATAACATTATAATATAGAATTTTAATAAATAAAATTATATTATTCTGCAAAAACTACAATTCGCAACACGGCCTAAATATTAATATTTATCTTGCGCTGTGTAATGTCTATGTGACGTCCAGAAAAGTTTTATAAAATGTCATTGTCATAATATTAAAACTAGAAAGCGATGCAGGAAATTAATTATTGCCATAATATACCTATAAGAATTACTTTTACCCCTTAGACTATAATTATTATTATGTAATTCTTTTCTTTTTACTATATATTATGTTTACTTTAATAAATTTATTAAGTACAAATATACTTCTTATTAAGAGACTAATATGTAAAAATACAAACTAACATTATTTATGAAATTAAATGACGGTAGTTTAATATTATATTTTTATTTATTAGTTACGCCATATTTGATTATAATTCCTATTCTAGTCAATTTGTATGTGGCGTAGAAAATCTTTTTAAAATAATCTTAATAAATATTATTCATTGTAAAAGTAACAAGTGTTGGATATGGATTCTGATGTTTCGGTATTTGTATCTATATTATTCTATTGAATCGATTGCAATATCTAAATGCAGTAAAACAGTTTTTAAGTAATAAATAACTTGCATGTTTTTGAGTTAGTTAGAAAAATTACCGATATTCAGCAACAAATAGTTAAAGTTTTGTATAACAAAATATAACTTATATTTACTCAATTTCAGGAAATTAAGAGAACAAACAGCTTTTCGTCGCAGAATAATAAACAGTCACATGTTTATAAAAGGCATGGTAGAGAACGATGTCATAGTTTTGGCTCGAGACCATCTGCTGAAAATTTAAATAATGTTTCAGTAGAACAACCAAAGGTATGTAAGTTTTCATTTCGTAGAAGTTTATTAATATTATTAAAATCTTATATATTATACTCATAATTCAGTAGTGCATAAGTAGTATGGTAGCTGGTAAAATATAATAATAGATTTCTTGTCCGTAATTAGCAAGCTCATATACGATAACAGAAATCGTATTCATGTTCTTGTCAAACATAGTGTCACTGACAATTCCAAACTGACGTTACTGAGAGATATTTGCAATATACGTTCAGAAATAAAACTTAACCATTTGAAACAAATTTTAATGTAAAGTTTATAATTTTCCATTGAAATTCAGATTAATATTATACATAATTTTGTCATAATACTTCATTTAATTTATCTATAATGAATTCACTGAGCAACATATAGAAAACTTAATTTTTGAAACATTATTTAGAAGTCGACTGTAAGCATTACCAAATATGGAGTTCGCTCGTTTTCCCAACCGTCCTCCCTTCGAACCTTACAGCTCTCGATTTTAATATCTCTAAATTAATCGAGGATAATTCAAATGAATTCATAGTGATATTTCTTATTATATTAAATTTTCTTCTTCATTTCAAACGTGAGTGTTTATGAATATTCAAAATAAGTTATGTCAAAATAGGTCATATAGTGCCAAATAGGTTATGTTTTAAGTGAAAATATTGTAATTAAATGATTATTGTGCGAATTTAGTGATATATTTGCTTATTTTTATTTGCAGATGTCGTTTAGAGTGGTACGTAGTTCGAAATTTCGCCACGTTTATGGGCAGGCGTTAAAAAGGGAACAGTGTTACGATAATATAAGAGTGTCAAAGAGTTCCTGGGACTCTACGTTTTGTGCTGTCAATCCTAAGTTTTTGGCCATCATCGTAGAGTCAGCCGGTGGAGGTGCTTTCATAGTCTTACCTCATAATAAGGTAAGTGATAACGATATTTTATTTGTTTATAAATGCTTTATTTCAGGACAAATTTACACGAATGCTCATTATTACATTAGGTTAATGTAAGCAATTAAATCTTGCTTTAAGCTCGTTTCTCTTAAATAATCTGGCAAATATTTTTTTACTCATAAAGTATCGTTGTTTATCTACTCTTGAAATTTTCTACTGTGTCCATCTTTTAAAGTAATAGAGAACTTCATGTTTATGTCTCCATGTCCATATTGCAAAGAATTCTAAAAGAAAGTAGAATTTTTTATTCACTATAAAATATAAATCTATTTCTAATATAGATCATGAGTCGTGTCCATTTGTTTGAATAATTGTTTATTTTAAATAACTTACATATATTCTATTGGTATCTTCATTGCTTTTATTAAATTTTCTTTGTTACTTACATGTATTATTTATATGTGTTTACTTAGCGGTATTATTGACCAACTGCAAGAATTAGCCAAGCCTTAGTCTTGTGCCCATACAACTGGTATTGGTCTTGGAATTCTGCTCCCAAACTGGGTCTTGCAAGTCTATCAATTACCTATTAGACTATTTATTATATATATAAGTTTACTTCTGATCTAAGAAAAAACTATTAGAATAATAACATTTTGACTGTCAACTAGCATAGCTATTAGTAAAAGATCAACCA
>DWCF01001567.1:0-29401 GCA_018230265.1 Delias oraia | reverse complement strand
CGCTCAAGATCGCAACAGGTGGGCGTCTTTGGGGGAGGCCTATGTCCAGCAGTGGACTTGAATAGGCTGATAATGATTATAACCTCTAAACACAGCTCAGTGTTTAAATATAATAATAAAGTTAAATACAAAAAAAGGTTCAGGTCTCAGGGATATCAATTAATTTCTTCCAAAAATGGGACATATGCTTTCAAATACCGAGTGCTATTTTAAAATTCAGGGCTTAGGAGGATATAAGAGGATATTAGATAAGTACATTAAGCAGTAGTCATTATTTATAAGTACATTAAGTAGTAGTAGTAAGATAGGTACATTTTCATAAACAATCAAGCGTATATTTATATATGAGACGCTTACAAAATAAAAATTTATCAGGTACACAAATAAAAAATATTTTTGTAATTAAATTGTTTTTTTTTAATTCTAAATTTTATTATATTATAACGTTAAAAAATATTGATTTGTAGAACGTTTTGCACTTATGACAAATAAATACAAAACTAAATGTAAGTTTGAGCGCTCAAAAGTGCCAATAATTTCCGAAATTTCAAATTATTGGTAGATGTTACCTTTCCGTTATCGTCATATAGTGTATCCACAGGTTTACCCTTCTGATGTTTGATGGTCGGTGGAGACTGGCCCGACCAACCTTCGAGACCCTTTGATCGTAAGTATAGGAGTGCCTTAAGACCAGTAATATAGTCGTCTACCAATGTGAAGTCTTGATTTTGAACCGCACTGCAAATCTGTAATTATTTTTATAAATGATAGAACTAGAAATGTACTAACATACCTAATAATTATTAAACATTCTTTTTTTAAAAGGCCGGTAACACAATCAATGCGCCGATTATAGCGCAGTTTTATCCATGAATCTGCTACGATATACCATTTTAAAAATAGAAGTCTCATATTGCTGATGAGCGCTGCAATACCAATAAGTACCCGTAGAACCCGTAGCACTGTTTCAAATTCAAACAGTATTTGAAATTGATTTGAAAGTGTAGGAGGCACTATATTTTTACTTCGAGTAAGAACTGTTTTAATATTTTATAGGGCAAAATAATACCTGCTTTATACGATATAGAAATATTACTACATTATAATATATACCACGCAAAAAAACTAGTTTTTAATAAATTAAACATTAGTAAGATACTGGACACGGTATTTGAGACAGCAAGTAGATAACATACCTGCACAACAGGTGCTCCACAGAGTATAAACTGCATCGCCGAGTCAGCAGAATCAATACCACCAATACCCAGTATGGGAAAACCTGGTAATTTTTTGGCAATAGATGATACGGCGCGAAGGCCAATTGGTCGGGTCGCGTTGCCCGAAACACCGCCATACGTTGTTTTCTTTTCTATTCCTGATAAAGGAGAAAAAACTCTATTATTTGTAAAGAAATAAAACGTAACACAGTATTAACGCAATCTGAAAGTAATTTTTTATACATCCAGAAATGGTTTCATTTAAGTACTAGTGGACCTGGCATCTTCCAGCCTGCTAATTATGAACGCTGTGTCACCTTGGATCCGCAATAACAAAAAAAATACGATTTTTGTGTTCGAATAAAAAGTAGTATATATGGTAATCCAGGTTGTCAGCTTAAATATCAAATTTCAAGAAAAGCTGTCAAGCCCTTATTGACTAACTAAAACCACTTATTTTATGTAAGAGTATATACTCAGATACCACAGTTTAAAATAGGAATAGATAAAAAAATAAGGTTTCACTAATCACTTCACGATAGGTCATACTCGAAATAATGTTTTATAAAGCACAGAAAAATTAACAATAATCATTGTTGAAATAAGTTCTATATATATTGGATACATGAATAGAAGAATTAATTAAATAAGTTTATCTATTTTAAATTAAGTCTGCATAAAATAAAAGTATTAAGTCCAAACCATGGCATTAACTTACCAACTCCTGGCCATGGTGTGGCATCTGCTCTGACCGTCATCAGACCTGATACTGTGTTAATTGTTGAAACTCCATCAGCGCCACCTGTAATGTTATATAATTTTAATATCTAAAAAGGTCTTATTTTAATCTTGTGATGACAAAAGGTAAATATTAGTAGTTTACTTAGAATTTTTTGACATATATTGTAATTATAGTAACTTTAAGATTGTCTATTATATTAAATCATATTCAATCAAGCCAAAGAATCAAATTTGCTTTCCTATCAACGTCACTTAAAGTTAAGAACTTCAAAAACTGTCACATCTGAGAAGTTAAGATATTCATAGGATAGAAATTTTCCCATGTTCACAAGTAAAAACCATTTGAATTGATTTAAAAATGTGTATACCATCACCTTATTATTTATATATAATCTAAATATTTATATTTATTTAAATTTGTCAATTATATGGCAAGTAAAATTACCTTCATATGCCGCTCTAGCTATCGTCTCGACTTCTGTTATATTCGGTGTTAATTTGACGAAAAATGGTATTTTTATAGCTTTCCGAACCCATTGAGTTATGCCTTTAACAAGAAGAGGATCCTAAAACAATAATATTATATTGATATTGGTAGTAGTGACCCATTAAAAAATATGTAGCACTATTTACTTAGATATGCTTTGGGGTTGAAATATGATTAAGGTATTTATGCATCAGATATTTATTTCATCTATTTGAATGTCTCATCTCTGGACTAATAACTATTCTTCCTACATTTGTATTACCATAAGCCTTTCTAACACTTCAACAGCAAACCATTAACCTCAAATGTCAATTATAAATCAACCGAATTTTATTAAGATCAAAAATAGCCCTTGCACAAGTCGCTTTGCATCAAACATTTTGTCACTCTTGCTCACGTCTATATTTTTTTTATATGGTATAGCAGACAACGGAGCAGATGGGTCTTCTATATGGTAAGAGAACACCGCCGCCCATAAAAAACCGCTAACTCAATCAACGAAACACTGTAGAAGCTGCGTTTCAAGTACAACTACCATTTCACGCTGAGTGTTCTGTGAGTCCGTGGTGAGTCCTTCGGATGAGTCGGTCCAACTACTCAGCATAAGCTTTAGCATGACTCTTCCACGCTTGTGACAGTATTAAGACCGTCGCCCGGCCACTGTCAGACCCTTCCAGAGACCGAATAAATTATAAAGTATAATTGCCCGGATCGGGATTCGAACCCGGTACCTCTCGCTTCGTGGTAGAATTATGAAACCACTTAGCTACGAGGATTACTAAAATAGTTAAGTAGTTGCAAAAATTTTGGATAAGAATATAGTGTAACAAATTTACCTGACCACAAGCAAGACCCATTCCACTCTCACCCATACCGTGAGGGCAGGATAAGTTCAATTCTAACGCATCAGCTCCCGACGACTCCGCCTTCTTCGCCAATTCAGTCCAATCGGCTTCATTATACGAACACATAATAGACGCAATTACAACCTAAAATAAATATTCTGTGATAATTATCATACAGCTGTGTAAAATTAATAAAAAAATATTTTATTATTACGGTATAGCAGGTGGGTCGCTGTATGGTAAGGGAACACCATCATGGACAACCACGCCACAGTTCGCACATTGCTTGTGTTGCCAGACTTTACGCTACTTAAGCGGCATTTTTACAGGCCTCTCCCACTCAGCGAAACATTAAAAGCACGGTTTAAGTGTAACTACTAATTCACGCTGACGCATAGGTGTTCTATTTATATAAAATAGTTCTCTAGATACACGATTACACGATACAGCATTATTACGATACAGCCATATCATAAAATTCTATTTGATTATACCAAAATATAATATGGGTACTCAGAAATCACATTATAAAATAATTAATTACAAATGTTGGGTATGGGTGAAAACCGGCTCTCAGCGAATTCTGGTGGGGCAAACAGCCATACAATGTTACCTTAGTCGGAAAGTCTCGTTTGAGTTCCTTCACACTCTCACACCAGTAGTCTGCACTTTTCTCCGAGATGAGTTCAATGTTAAGGAACGCCCCTTGTCCCGGGCCAAAGTTCTCTCCGGACGTCACACCGCGTACGATTCGAGGCGATACGTTCGTTACCATATCCTGGAGAATTGGGAAAAATTAGACTTTGAAATCTATTAAATATATAATTTTTCTTATTAGCATTATAATCACAATTTCTTTTTTTATGAGATAACGGACAACGGAGCATGTGGGCGTCCTATATGGTAAGAGAACGCGCCATGAACAACCGCCCAACCGCGGACTGTAGCTCGGTTGTCCATGGCGGTGTTCTCTTACCATACAGGAGATGCTGACTGCTCCGATGACCGTTATATGTATTATAATTACATCTACATAAATAACCATACCAAAAATAGAAACAGAGTTCAAAAATCACATTTTTAACTATGAACCAACATTACAAGTATATTATTATTATATTATATTATTATTTCAAAGATTAGATTTATACCAACATATAATAATATGAACTGATAATGTGCTAAAAATCTAGATTTTAATTGAATATACAATTCCGAAAAATGCACATCTGAATATATAATCTTTCCAGGAATTGAAAGAAACTAATTATTTTCTAGTTAAGTAAAGTATTTAGCAAAATTATTTTTGAGTAACATTTTGAGGATATAATAACTCTCGAAAGGTACATAAATATTTCAATGTTAATGTTATTATGTATATTTTGATATTAAAATTTCTGAGGTGTCCTATAGCTATACGAAATTGCATATTCAATTAAAACTGATATAAATGAGAAAAAAATATTACACCTACTCTTTGAGAATGTAACAATGATAATCATTCAAGTCTCATATTTACTTAAAATACCTAGTTTTTCTTAGCAGTAATATTAATATACACAAACCTTGTCTAAGCCGAAGGTCTTTGTGACAGCGAATCCCCATCCTTGCTGGAACGCTCGTCTTATCATAGCAGAACTGGTGGTAGGAGGAGCACTTGCTAAGCCCAGCGGATTTTCGAATTTAATACCACATACCTCCACTGAGAGGTCAACATCGTCGATTGGGCAGTGAAACTTGGGTAGTTCCACGGGGGAATCAAACGGTATCCCCTAAAAGGAGACATTTCTAAAATATTATGTATATATTTTGCACCCGTGGGAGAGCCATGCTGAGGCATATGCTGGGCCGCTATGTCCGAAATTATACCATGTACTCACAGAACACCGAGCGTGAAACGGTAGATGTACCGTGTTTCGCAGAGTGAGTGAGGATATCTGAGGCCCTTAAAAGCGCCGCTTAAGCAGCGTAAAAAGCCGTCAGCACAATGCGCGGACTGTTGCGCGGTTGTACATGGGCGGCGGTGTTCTATTACCATATAGGAGATCACAGGTGGTTAATAATTTACAAATTAAATTATAATTCTCCGGAAGGGTATTCGAACGCGATACCTCTCGCTTCATGGTACACTTAAAACCATTGAGCTACGAGCTCTCTAGTGAGCGGTAATAGATACTACAAATTCTAATTACAAAAGGCATACCTGTATATAGCAATGCATAAACCAAGCGGCGGTCTTGCCATCATTCACAGATTCCACCGTAGTTTCAGCTACTCCTGCTAAGTCACCGCCAACGAACACGCGCGCTTCGGAAACGCTTTGCAAAGTATTCGCATCTACCTCGGGGAGACCCCAACGGGATAATTTAACACCCGACATTGCTTCTTTCACTGAAAATTAAAGGAAATACAATCAGTAGAATCGAAACGTCAAATTTGATCCATTTTAAGGCATTTCGTGTCGCACCACTACTCTGTAGAAGCTGCCTGCAGAGATATTTCCAAAAAAACCCCACTTGGAGACCTAAATAAAAACATATACCTATACGTTATAGGCCGTCAATGCATTTGACCATGGGCGATGCACCACTTACCTTTAATGAGCCTACATTTTTTTTATATACCAAAGACCAAAATCTGGTAAATTACACACTAGATAATGCAACATCGCATATTATGAGAAAATTTGTCGCTACACATAGCAACAGAATTTAACAACGAAAAACATTTTTAATTTTGTAATAAGCTTTATATTTTGCAAGATAAAAATGACTGTTATAATGTTTGTAAAAAAAACACGCAACAGATTAATAATAAAAGTACCGTCTGTGTTATAGAGTCCAGAACCGAAAGCAGAGATGATGAAGTTGGCTTTGAGTTGCATTACTTGTTCCTCATCTTCAATCCAATCACCATTGTCTAGTTGTTCTGTTCGACACATCTTTAAGCCTGTAATCTATAAATAAAGCATTTCTAAGTACACAATTTTAAAATATACAAAACCAGGCAACCATGGACAATTGCGCCACAATCCTCGCTTTGGTTGTGCTGCCAGATTTTTACGCCTCAGTGAAGATACAGCTCAAGTATTTTGTAACGCTGGTATTCTGTGAACCCATGGTATCGTTCCGGAAGAGCCGGTACGATTAATACAGCAGCATAAGCTCTCTAACTGGTATTAACATTAATTTTAAAAAATTAAATGAGTTTTATTTTAAAAAAATAGTTAGATGCATGTATGATGCATGCTCGGTAGATTTTTTTTTATCCAATAGTGGCAAACGAGTAGGAGACTAGGGTAAGCGGTCCTCCGCCCATGGACACCCTCAGCCCTTGCAAAGCCGCGGGTGCGGATTTACTTTGCATTAGACACAAATACTATTACTTTTATTATACTTAACGCAGATTTGAAAAATAAACTCAAGAAAAGAGCGTACTATTTCCTTAAAGGCCAGCAAAGCACCCGCGGCTCTACAAGGGATGGGGGTGTCCATGGGCAGAGAACCGCTTGCCCTAGGTGAGCCTCCTGCTCGTTTGCCACCATTAATATACACAAATAGAAATACATAATTATTGTTTGATATAGATGTAAAAATTACCTTTCCATCACGCACTATAACTTCTCGCGGAGACATGAATGGCACAAATTCACATTTTTCTTCCTTCGCTAAGTCCACCTGAAATATAAAATTTTAAACATATGAATTATATTTTTAAGCAATATTATTTAATAGTCGATGATTAAGTAACGTAGACTTTTTGGATTCTGCTTTAATTTGATTTAGCTTCCAACTCGTAGTTAAAATAGGCGTGTATCATTTTATTTTGTGGTAAATAAAAATCAACTACGAATTTAAATTTTAAAACATAATAATTTATTTCTGTTAACTAACTGTTTTATAAACTTGTAAATACCTTGAGAACTGTGAGAGTATTCGAAACCTTATACCTTAACCCGCAAATATTTTATCCGCAAAGATTTAATCGTTTCAGTATCGAACTAACAGAGAATCATGACTGCTATACAACAAAACAATCGCAATAAAATAATATTGCAATAGTAAAATGATATAAAAACCACTCCACCTTTCAAATTGAATGAACCTGCACACGGTGCGCCAAATATTAATATCGGTTGTTATTTAGGAGTTCATTGCGGACAAGTAATTTGACATGTAATTTATATTTGTTTTTGGTATAGTGGACATTGGAGCAGATGGATCTCCCATATGGAAGAGAACACCGCCGCCCATAGACAACCGCGTTTTTTGCGTTGCTTTCGTTGTTTCCGGCTTTTTATTGTACAAGTACTGTTTCACGAAGAGTGTTCTGTGAGTCCGTGGACATCGCATGAATCGGTCCAATTAGTGTATCAGCATATTCTTCAGCATGACTCTCCCATGGAAGAAAAAATTGTTGATACGAATTATTACCTCTTCGGGGACAGCTCTGATGTTAGTAAATCCCTTTCTGAAGACTACAAATACTCGTCTGGCGCCACAACGCAACGCAGATGTTGCACAGTCGAAGGCTGTATCGCCTGCTCCTAGTACTATCACATTTCCATACAACTCTGGCAACACGGCCTTGCATGCACATATACCTGTAAATATGAAACTAATGTAAAATATGTAGAATGGGCTAGTAAGTAATTAAGATATAAGAATAACTTTTATTACTAAAAATCTGTACACTGAGTCTATTCTTATTTTCCACAGAATACTCAGCGTGAAATGGTAGTTGTACTTGAAAAGGGACTTCTACTGTTTTGCTGAGTGAAAAATGTCGCTGAAGCGGCGTAAAAACCCTGCAATAGAACCAATTCTCGGACTGTGGCGCGGTTTTTCATAGGCGGCGGTGTTAACTTACTATATAAGAGACCCACCTGCTCGGGTGTCCGCTACATTATACAAAAACGAAAAAACCGAACTTCTTAGCAGCTTTCAGAATTAGTTTTTTAATTTTGTAGAATTAATCAATACTTAAAAAGTTAAAAAATAAACAGATATTACCTTTCTTACTTCCTTTAGAAACCAGCGGTAAGAAGTTCTTGCTGGTATAGAAACCCATTTCTTGGGTTAAGTTCTTGAATATCGGCACATTTTTTGGCTCCGGAAGCCCAATACCTAAGAATACAGCAGCGTGGTCTTTTAAAAGGTTCTGAAAACATTACAAATAAAATAAGATTGTACTAATGTTAATTTAAATAAATTAGCCTCAAATAGTTGAGAAAGCTATTATCTTCTGCAATATCTTATTTTATCTTTAAATATCTATCAAATAATGATCATCTTGGTTGACTGAGGTTGTTGCTATGTGGTATCTTTTACGAAACACAATATATCAAATTAAATTGATAACATTTATAGAAATAACTTCATAAATATAATAGATTAAAAATAACTTAGCGGATTGATCTGACACACTAGGTTTATTGTTAAAAAAATATGGTCAAAATAAATAAATTAAGCATGT
Source organism: Delias oraia (assembly GCA_018230265.1). Taxonomy (NCBI): domain Eukaryota; kingdom Metazoa; phylum Arthropoda; class Insecta; order Lepidoptera; family Pieridae; genus Delias; species Delias oraia. The sequence goes on along the minus strand of DWCF01001567.1, from coordinate 20,636 downwards.
GAATTATTGTAACATACGGACAAGTCGATTACACGTATTCTGTTAGTACAGTTGTATAATATTCATATATATAGCCGACATAATATATCGGCTCCTCGCCACAATTAGTTGGATCTCTAATTTCCATTTTATATAAAAACTCTCGCGACGACATTTATATTCTTCAAGAAACTAGGTTAATAAATTGTGATAAGTACTTCGCGGAAATGGCGTTATTCCGATCTATAAGTCGGTAATGTACAGTCGACAGTCAAGTAAAAGTCTTAACAGTTTCTAATAATAAAATATTATTACAAAAATCTACTAAGTCTTGTAAATACAAACATATTTAATTTAAACATATTTTAAATCAATGAATAACATTAAAATTCCTTATTTCAACATTTTCACACCGCCAGTTACTCCGCCACGGGAAGTCATTCATTCGCCAAAAATAATAATCATTAAATGTGACTTAATAAAATGAAACAATTAATCTGAACTATATTAAACATTCAAAAATTATTTGTTATTAACATTTTAAAGCAAATTAATTAATTATTGCATTTCATTAATAGCCAGGTTAATGACTTTGCACCGTTATCGGCGCCAACTAACCAAATTTGTAGAATTCATATTTTAATCATAGCTAATAATTAATCAATGAATTAATTACATGTTGTATCAATATAATCATGCAAAATAAATATTTGTATTAATTTCATTAAACTAAACTAGATGGCGCGCTATAGATATTATATTTTATAAATGTTTTTACTCTTAGAGTTATAACAGAATATAGTTTATAACCGAAATCTTAGACTAAGCTATTGGTACTTACTTCTACTGTGATGTCATTAACAGAGAGTGCCCTGCCAGTGACGAATTGGACTCCCAAGTTCTTGACTAATTCCACTTCATACTGGACCACGTCGAAGGGAAGCCGGTATTGCGGTATTTCGGACGAACTGAAATTTACTTAAGTTGTAAAAAAGCTTTACAATGCCACGTAATATATATAATAATATATACCATCATCATCATTTCCGCCGTAAGACGTCCACTGCTGGACATAACATATATAATAATATATAAAAAACCGCGTCACATTCCGCTCATTCCTTGTGTTGTCGGCTTTTTACGCCGCTTAAGCGGCACTTTTAAGGGCCTCCGATATCCTCACTCACTCCGCGAAACACAAGTACCGTTTCACGCTGAGTATTCTATGGGCCCGTGATATCATTTCGGACGAGCCGGCCCAATTAATGCATCAGCAAAATGCTTCAGCATGGCTCTCCCACGGGTGAAACATATAGGTTATATATGTGGGAACCATACTAAAATATCATTAAAAGATATTCAACAAGAAAAAACAGTTTATAATTTTCTGGTAGGTAAACGCTTGAGACAGCTGCTCAAACTATTTATAAGAATTTCCTGATCAAATACCTCAATCTTGCGATATATATCTATAAATAAGAATATTATTTTAATTACAAAAATCGTTGACTGTCGTGCTAAATAACTTAATAACAAAAAAAAATGATACCCTTCAAGACACCGAGCGATTAATAATAATATTATTATTATTCTATATAATTTTATTCTATATTATAATTAGGATTTTATAAGGGATGTTTGTATCGCTCTTTGTAGTTTACATTGCATATAAATATAAAACTAATTCATTGGTATTTTAATTTATTATGGAAACTGTGGCAAACTGGCTCTGCCCGATATGCCACCTAAAGCGATTTTATATTTTGAGCAATTTAAGATGTTTTTCTGTTATATGAACTATATTATTGCAAAGTTGGATTAAAATCAAATGAATAGATTTTGCTTGAGAGAGTAACAAACAAACATTCATCAATAATTACAAACTTACGGGTTTATAATAATGGTAATAATAGGTGCTCTAACCTTAGCCCACCGATGTAATTCTCTTTCTCATAAACAGTGAGATTTTTGTATCCCAACCTGGCCAAGAAGCAGGCGCAACTGATACTCGCTGGCCCACCCCCTAGCAGCGCTATTTTCTGATCTCCACCCTTGGGTAGTGGCTTCGTGTTTGGGTCCAGAGTTTGTGGGATACCCATCTTCATAAAGATCTAAAAATATATTTAATGTAGGAATTATAAGAAAAAGTGTAGAGATTTCTCTTCATTGCATTATTAAAAGGACATACAACGATTTTTGGTATATTATTGGCGACCCCTAATTTGTGATTAAAAAAAAGTATCATTAAAATAGCTGAAATTAACTGTTGTTGACAAAGATATCATACATATACAGACAGAAACGTCTACTGTGTTGTATCTAAGTAAATCTTAAAACTTCTAATCGAATTATAAATACATATATAAACCAGGAATAAAATTCTGTTACTTATAAGAGATAATAAAAGTAAACGCTTTGCCATACAAACTATAACCATATTGCCATTATTAACATACAAAATACGGCATTGATATTATTTATTGAAGATTCCACCAGAAGCCTTCGTCAATAAGTGACGATAAAGCAATAATTTTTTAAATTAAGTATATATAGAAAAAAAAACAAAATTAATAAGTTTTAATGACTTACGTCTACCGCAAAATGCTGAAGACCACCGATGTTGATGGCGCCTTCCTCACTGGCATGAAGGTTGCAGCCTCCAACACACAAGTCACTCGTTGGACACACCATACCACAGGTAAGTCCCAATGGGTTGTCAGATAATATGGCTTTAGCTGCTCCATAGTAGTTCTAGAATGATTATTATAAGAAAATAGGGTTAAATTTGATTAATAACATCGTCAAAACAAGACTTTTTGGGATAATACGCTCTTTTTAAGGTCCCCGAGTCGTATTGGTTTGGAAATATCTCTGCGGGAAGCTGACTGTATATTCTAGTATTATTATTATTATTTTCTACCAAGAGAGAGCCATGCTGACGCACTATATGGGGCGGCTCGTCCGAAGTGATACCGCGGGCTCACAAAATACTCAGAGTGAAACGGTACTTGTACTGTGTTTCGCAGAGTGAGTGAGGATATCGGAGGTCCTAAAAAGCACAAATTGGCGCAGTTGTTCATGGGCCGCAGTGTTCTTACCATGTAGGAGACCAACCTGCTCCGTTGTAAAAAAAACTAGTATTTTTTGGTATACGGAAATAAGAACGCATTTTAAGTGTTAAGTCCAAACAGTATGGTAACTCGTGATGGTATTGATACCGGGTTCGATACCCAGTCTGAATTAAATTATTAATTTAATTTGTATTCGGTCTTTGGAAGGACTTGACAGTGGCCCGAGGGTTTTCTTAACTTCTTTTGTCTAAAGTGATACCACAGGCACATACCAGCGTGAAACTGTACTTCTGCTGAGTGAATTAAGCGGTGTAAAAAGCAAGCAACACATTGTACATGGGCTGCGTTTGTCTCCTTTCCATCAAAGAGACACGTCTTAAAAAATAATATTCAATTTAGGTATTGACGTCTCCTAAATGTCTTATTGTGTATTTAATTAGGAAAGAAGGAAGTATTTAACTGAATACGTATGTGTCAATGGCTGTATCTTTTTTCGGCTTAAATTTTAACAACTCAAACCTTAATGTTGATAGACCTATCTCAAACTCGGTCCTTGTTTATCTCATTTTTGCAAGGCAGCAACATTTTTTTTTAATAAGGAAAGAAGTTAGCAAAGGCAATTAAAAAGTACCTATATATAAAAATAAATTTATTACCCAACTAGGTAGTACTCAATAACAGCTCAATTTATTAATCTTGTCTCTAAAATTTATCTATCGTTTCTTATTTAAAATTTACGATTATTTTATGTTTCAAGAAAACACTTGTTAATAAATGAGAATGAATGGACATTCAATAAAAAAGATATCGCACAGAAGAGCGTATAACGAATTCTGTTTCTTATTTACAAATATTCTTGTCGATTAAAACAAGATTGATATACTTTTAAAGCTATGACGTCATTTAAGCGACGGATTGAGAAACTTACAAAATGTCATCTTCTCCTTTAATTAAAATATATAGATTTTTATATAAATATATAGATATTTCAATCGCATATAGTGGACACCTTTTTATGGTATGCGGAAAACGTAGTAGGTGGGTCTCCTTATGGTAAGAGATCACCGCAGCTCATGGTCATGGACGCATTAGTGTTGCTGCCGATTTTTTTTACGCCGCTTAAGCGGTATTTTTAATAGCCTTCGATATCCTCACTCACTCGGCGAAACACCGACGTACCGTATCACGCTGATTATTCTGTGAGCCCGTGGTATAACATCGGACAAGGCGGCCCAATGGCATATGCTTCAGCATGACACACCCACCGGTGGTATAGTGGATGTGCCATAATAAAGAAAAACTTTTATAAGCAAAATGTTGAAATACGTAAAATTTCACAATTGATAAAACTGCCTATTTTTCGAAATATGATCATAATTAATTATTAAATTGTGTATGTGTGTATATCAGCAGTGTTCTATGTAAAATTAACGCTTTATGCATTTCATAAAAATTTCAATCGTCTTATCTTTCACGTAGTTTGCGATTTTTTAAAATTAATTTTACAATTTTAACCTATATGAATAGAAGACTTACTCGATTAGCAATGCTGGTGATAAAACTCTTGACATCTATCTGAGTAGGGCAGGATTTTTGACAAGGGGCGTCAGCACATTTGAGACACCTGGCTGCCTCTTTGAGGGCACCGCGCTCAGATAAAGTAGTATGTTTTATATCATCGAAGTTATTTTTCAGTGGAGTACAGGACTGAAATATTTTTAAAAATTATACTTTATTTTTGTAGAGAAGAATAACAAATATCCGAGAAGAAATCTAAAAATAAAACCAATTATGTAATTTACGAAAATAAATTCACAACAACATTTGCATTACAAATAACAAATCTCAGAACTTCCATGGAGATTAGGAAAAATTTAACCAAAAACTAATTATGAAAAGATTATTAAGGAAATTACAAATTACATACTAATACCTAACTATACCTTCACTTAAACAAGGCTTTTTAGCCGGTTCTAAATAATAATGATTATAAACCTTATTCGAAGTACTTAAGATTTAAATTTAAACAACTACACAGCTTACGTTGCATTTTCTATCTGTATTCCGTTTCCAATGGCGTTTGTTTTGCTTCGTCTGCGACGATGGTACCAAGTTACTAAATGGCTTAATTTTCGGGTTCAATTTGAGTAAATTCTAAAAGAAGAATGTTGTTTTGTTTATCAGAATATTATAGATTTCTTTATGCGACAAACGTGGGTTAAATGCTTATAGAGCCTTCAAGGCAATCTTTGGAAAGGCGAGCGGGAATTTTTTTTATAAATTATTGGTAGAAGATTGGTTAGAAATCTACTCGTAAGTTTAAATATTGTAAGACATGCAAAGTTTTAGGAATTTAGACTATTAGCGGATACAATACTAACATAGATTATATTTTACAACACTTAACATAATAATAGAATTGTGTTTGCTATCAATTACGCGTACGTGAAGGTTATTATGCATATATGTGGAACGTAACAAGAAAGAAAAAAATAGAATTAGACACATATTTATGCAAAGAACGATAGTAATTAGAATGCCTAATACACATATTTATTCTTAACCAACAAAATTTATTAAAAACTTTAAAATTTATTAGTCAAGAGAAAACTAACATCTCATCATTCATAAATTGTAAGAAGGCGCAATGTCAACATTCAAACAAAAGAAACTGAATCTTTTTGTTATTTAGAAATATCAAAGTAAATTATTATTTACCAAATTGTTAAGTAATACATTTATTTTGCTTTGAAATATATTAATTGGTATCAAAACTCTCACCTCAATATCCGGCAATTCTTGACTTAGTAGCTTCGCCATTTTAATTCTTATCCACTTGAGAAAAAGACGTCTTTTGCGTAAACTTTATTAACGTTGTAGTGGACTGCTCACTGGCAGTGCGTCACATACGACTGATGTTTTATTCGAGTCGTTCCAACGAATAGTTAATGTTTATCTTCGGTGTCGTAATAATCGCTGTCTAAAACTATCGCTGTTATAAAATGTCGCGTTCGCACTCTTATTTAGAAATCGAGCGCAATTTCGACAGGAAAAAATGAAATTCCAATATCTAAACGGTAGGACGTAAGTGGTTTTAGTTTAATAAAATGTCAAAAAACACTAGGTCAAACACTGAAAAGTAATCTATATAAAATAATAGAATGTACAAGATAAAAATGTTACTAACTGACCTTCAAAATGCCAAAAATAAGGTTATATATTCGATGTGCATGATTTTGCCTTATGAACACTCCTCTTTAGCCGCGCTTGGGCGTGTTGATAAATCAGGATTTTTAAATGTTGTGGTTGTTATAAGAAAAGTTATCACGTCAAATTGCATTCTTTATATCAGTATTTTCCCAAATACTGAAAGAAAAGTTGATCGCAAAAATTGGGGTGGATGCTTTGTATTTTTTTAATAAATAGCGGTCAACGAAACAGGCGGGTCCTCTATATGGTAAGAGAACACCGACATGAACAACCGCGCCACAGTCGTGATGCCGGCTTTCCACACCACTTAAGCGACATTTTTAAGGGCCTCCGATATCCTCACACACAGCGAAACACAGTACCGTTACAAGAACCTTTTCACGTTTAGTATTCTTTGAGCCCGTGGTACTTCAGACAAGCCGGCCCAATTAGTGAATCATCATGTACTTCAGCTCGGCTCTCCCATGGGTGCTATGTACTTACCGGTATGCTGTTATCGCAATGAAATATGAATCCTTATCAATTCAAATACCTACCTCTATATTAAATGCCTGCGCATCTACATATTTACATAAAGGACCATATTTTTATTTATATATTAGACTTCTACAAATAAAATTCTTCTCTTTTTTAGAAAAAAATTAATTATCACTAATATGTAATTTAAATGTTAAACATTGTTTTAATAATAGCTATTAGGACTATTTAAGCCTAAAAAAATTATTTATGTTAACAATTATTTTGTGAAAAATGTCTAGAAAATATTGTTTTCTTACAATATTTCTTATTCTTTATACCTAAATAGTTTTTCTTCAATCATATAATAGTTCATTAATTTAAGAATTCATTTGAATAATGACGTGTTTATTTGCAAAGTATTTAATTTTATTCATTAATAATCAAGGCATTACTCGTGCCGGCACTATAACATTCGTTTACGGATTTGATGGTAAAATAAGCAATTTAGTACGCAATAATTTCATGAAATACCAGTATTAAAGTGATCAATTAAATAATTATAATTTGTAGTAACGGACTTTTAATGTTGTGTAATATTAGCTGCTAATATTGACTTGCAATTAATAAAATCTTTAATTCGAAGAATAACGCTAGTTATATCAGTACATTTTTAATAAAAATACAAACGGAAATGAGTTTAAATATCATATATTGCGTAATTTATCAACATAGTGATCCAAGATATGAAGATATATTATCACTGTTAAGGAAATTTCCATCTATAAATATATCCATGCCATCCAACTAATAATTTGTCCAAATTATAAAATTTTTGTATGGGTGAAAGAACTTTTGCAGATTGCACGAATGAATAAAAATTTATCAAATTGTTGCTAAGAACAATATCAATAAACCCACTTGATAGGAATTATAACCGATGTAACATTGTATTGATACAACAATATATCTTTCATCTAATAGTTGATAAGTTAACAATGATCTATTTTATTATCTAATTCTGTGATAAAATAAAATAGCAAACCAGTACGATAAGTTTTATCAACAAAACTCGATTAAGGTCTGTGATGCGTTCTGTTCGGGTCATTAAAATCAAATAAAACATACATTTTGAACAGTTAATATAAATATATTTTACATTATTCAGAGGCTTCACAATATTTGGAAGATACTCGACACGACGTAGCGATCAGCGTTACTTTAACTTTTATAAAAATAATATACAAGCTTATTCATTAAAAGCGGGACATTCAACCAATACACATTAACAAATTACGACTACTTACCGTGCTACTTTTTATTGTATGAATTCATCAAAATAAAGGATCAATAAGTTTCGAAAATTACAACTTTAGGGCCGTTAGGAAGCGATAAAAACCCACATAACAAGCAAGGTCGGTATATCTGGACCATACACAACTTATAAGATTGAAAAGCTTATTAATTATTTAAAAATATTTAGTTTAATCTCATTGATTTTCAGCCATTAAAAGACCAACATATGTACCTATTAGACAAAGTAATCCTTGAAAATAATTAACTCAGAAGCAATTCAAAACAAAGCTTTGAAAAATACAATAGCAGTAATTGAATTAGCGCGGCTAACTTACACAAGATATTATAAAACTATATTTCTTCGACATAACGATTGAACAAAAAAAATCATTTAAAAATAGAATATTTGACTGTTGTTTAATTATTTGAGACCACTTATCTCATACCTAACCAGATATGTTATCAGAGTATATACAAAGCATACAATAAAAAGCACGACGCTAAGCCATAACAAATTTACGATAGAACACCGATTCTACACAACATACAAAACCTATAAATTTATACTAAAAGCGACAATATGGATTACAACATTAAAACACTTATATGTTTGAAATTATTAAATGAAATTTATATAATTTGATAACAAACGAGTGAAAATGTAACAGTACCGACAGACAGTTTTATTAACTAATATACGCGTTAAGCCCACAATGAAATAATTCATTTATAAAAAAAGGAAATGCAACACACGCGAAGTGAACTAGGTGTGTTCGATTATACTTACACTAAATGTATTTACATGCTGATTCTTCTAAATATTTGCATCTGAACATTAAAACCTTAACACTACTCTATTTAGTCTTTGGTGCAATTGTTGATGCTTCAAGCGTCTAGTTGGACGTTATTTTGCCAAGCCGATGTTGATGAGAAATGAGAAATCATTTATTTTTTAATATACTCGAGAGCTATTGAAAAATTAGTTAAAATGGTAAAATATACATTCTGACAGTGTCAGAAGTCAGCCAATCACCGAAGTCAATATTAGAGCGCCTAGAAGACTGATCTTCTCAATACAAAATGATCATTGACTTCAAATACTTCATATTTCAAAGAAACTCCTCTGGTGTTAGTTAATTTAACCACACCTATACAACCGCAAAATTGAAAATCCAAAGAATGCATTAAAAATAGTATCATGACGTATTTAGTATAAGCAAAAAAGTTCATTTTTTAAATCGTCAAATTTTACAGCAAAACTGTCAAGCAGTAACAATTGCACACAGTTTAGACGCGACGTATTAGTTACATCTACTTAACATTACATTAGGAGTGGATTTAGACATTAATTAACATAACTGAACCATAACCGGTACTACGTAGATATAAAATAGCTAGAGGCCGTCGAAATCGAGTCAATTAAAGCCTAAACCCGGTATCACATCGCGAATTATCTCCTCATACTAAACTAACGACTGAATTTAGCCGAGCTATAAGACGCCCATCTAAACGCGGTCGGGTTATACATAAATTGTGCGGTGTAATGCATTAGACAAAGTGTATGATATCTTCACCGTACAATTGCTTACATTACATACTGGCGACACGATTCAGACGGGAAATTACAAAGTACGGGACAAAGTGCTAAATTGTGAACTACTATATATCATTTTATGAATTTTATTGCTTGGCATTTATTTCATTTCAGATAAACGTTTTACACCTTTACAAGGTCAGTGTATCAATGAAGATATCATAGTATCGGCTTATTGTGAGCTTAGCCAACGATGCGATATGTACTTGAGCCCGCTTCGGGGTACCAACAAACGAATTCAAAACAGTAAACGACATCAAAAGAGGGTTTTAATATATTTTGTACCATTATGGCATCATTTTGATATTAAACATTGCCGACGAGAACGCGTTTAAAGTTATCTTAAATCGTACGAATACAAATTCTTAGCGAATACTGAATATGTACTTATCGAACAATAACGAAATACAACATACGGAAACAAAGATAAGCGATACAATCGAAAAATATAATCTCTGCTTAAAATAAATTCCAACAATTAAATGGGAAAACTAATTCACGATGAGGTCTCAAAGTGCGCGAGACGCAAGCAAATGGTGGGAATTAAATAAGATTTAATTAAATGTTGGAATGTATTGATTCTATTTTAGTGTCAGAGAAAGCACCCAAAATATTTGAAACCGTATGAGACCACTGCCCATAGACAACGGGCTATAAGACAATTATCAGTGTCGTTCCACAGATTATATAAAAGCGGTAAAATACCTCACTCACACCACGTTACATAATTGATTATATTAACATTAGAGGATTAACATCTATGTATGCACATGCAGACTTGTGCTGGCGTCTTGCAATGCCTTCTCCGGCTGGCGTATGCTATCTGAAAACTAAATATTTTAAAAGTTATAATTTTTAAAAAATATAACACTACAATACCATAACAATTTAAACATTAATTATTCACAATCCTCAATACTCACAATCACACTAAATGATATATTGTTCACTTTAATAACCCATTTTGTACTCGAAACTTCTAGCGGTTTCTCCTATGTGGTAAAAGAACGCCCATGAACAACCGCGCCACTATCCGCGCTTTGGTTGTGTTACCGTCTTTTTTACGATGCTCAAGCGGAAATTTTAAGGGCCTCCGATATCCTCACTCACTCTGCGCAACACAGTACAAGTAACGTTTCACGCTGAGTATTCTGTGAGCCCGTGGTATCATTTAGGACGAGCCGGCCCAATTAGTGCGTAATATATTTACGTCAGCATGGCTGACACACAGGTGAAGATTCAATGAAACTATTATTATGATTGTATTTGTTAAGCTTAATAATATAAGTCTTTGTTGTTTCTTAATAAATAAATAAACATAACGCTAACATTTCACCTTTCCACCACCAAACCCTATTTTTAATTCTATATGGCAAAACAAAATTTACTGGGATCCGTTAGTATTTTATAAAGTTTACTTATATGGAGAGATATGAGACACATACCTGCTCTTTATAGTAGCTGACACGGTCGGTTTTTCTTCTTCGGCGGTGCTACGGGACAGAGTACAGCTCGTATCGCTTCGTCGAAAACAGTCTTCAGGCCTTTTTGGGTCAACGCCGAGCATTCCAGGTATTTCACCGCGCCGATTTCCTTCGACATGCTTAGGCCCTTCAAATACAATTACCATTGCTTTACAAATCAGTCAAACTAATCCAATTGGGGAAACTAAACCGGGTTACATATTAGGCAAGGAACGACTATAAATAAATAAATTTTAATCTTATTAGGTTATAAATTTTATCATAGGCGTTATAATATTAATAAGGTAGTATTAAGACAAATTGTATGATGGTAAAACTGGGTGATTTGTCAGTAGATTTTGTAGAAGTAATACTGACAACACTGATATATGTAAGACAAGTTTGACCTGGTTTTCGCTCCTCAAAATATATATAAAAATCATACTCAATGAATTGTTATGATAACTTGAACTCAATAAATCTTATATTAATAGGTCCGTGTCGAATGGAATGTGGGCATTAATAGCTCCAGTTCCTGATATTAATATAAACACATTAATAAAAAAACTTATAATGACTGAGTTTTTAGACTATACTTCGGGTCTGGGCGTTTAGTTACGTTAGTTTACAGTTTTTAGGTTAAAGTTAATTGTCGAGGTTTTTGGTTCTATGTGGAACAATCTTACTTTTAACTGTATTATTAGCATACAGTTTTTAATTTGTTCCCACCCTTCGATACTTGTGCGCAACCTACAGATAAATGATCGCTAACCCAACAAAAAACCATCGGATTTCTTTTTATGTACATTAAATTTAATATGTCTTTAGAGGTTTCGTGAAATAGACCACGTGGAAGGAAATAATTAAAACATAACCTAAACATTACCTGGGACCAGGTGATTGGGGCAAGTTTCTTGTCCTTCAGCTTCTCAATGGTGTCCTTGTCTTCGCGCAGGTCGAGCTTCGTGCCGACCAAGATGATGGGCGTCGATGGGCAGTGATGCCTCACCTCGGGGTACCACTGAAATTGTCACAAAAAAAACGATTAAATTACGTATATTAAAAATATATATTAACTCTAAGTGTATTAATTCTTGGCTCTGTTATATTTTTATCAAATGATGCTTCGACTAACTAAACTAATGTCTTATCTATATTAATATTATAAAACGATAGTTTTTGTATGTTTTAGACGTTGTAGGAAAAAATCTGGCGATTTTAAAAATTCTCTCATAAAAAGAAGGCTACGTTATTTTTGAGTAACAAAGGCTTATATTAACACAAAAATGGCAACGCTTCGGATTTTCAAAGTCGAAGAAAAAACGGTCAAAAACATTTCTTACGAACGCTGCCATATCTTCATATTTTTATGCCAAAACAACGTTTTCTATGTCTTACTATACAATACAACAGATATTTGCTTTTAAAGGTATAATATATACAGTGTAAACTCAATGTAACGTCCCTCTATTTAACGACCAACTCCCTAAAGCGTCGAAATCAATTGGCTTTAGTTGGTTTAGCTTGTCTTCCATACACTGATTTTTCTTCTCTCCATTTAACGTCAACTCTTTATAACGCTATAAAATGCGCAGTCCCTTCAGTGTCGTTATATAGAGTTTACACTGTATTATTATTCTATTATTACAGAAAAGAATTCAAGACTGGGTAATCGGTTATAGAAACCTTGCATAATTTTATTAACGTTAAGCACTATTAATTTCATACGATTTCACGCAAATGCCGACATTCACACAAGAAGAATATTTCAAATCGTATTAGTACTGCATTTTATTTGATACTAGCTGACCCGTCATAATATGTTGTTTTGCCGTCATCATCATCATCATTTCAGCCGTAAGACGTCCCCTGCTGGACATAGGTCTCCCCTTTAGACCTCCATGAATACCTGTCGGAGGCGATCTGCATCCAGCGTTTTCCGGCGACCTTTATAAGATCGTCAACAACCACCCAAAAAGTGGAAGCCCCACTAACACTTTTCGGCCCCATCGGCCATCCGATGTTTTGCTGTGCAAATTTTGAATTTATATTCCAACCAACCGAATCATATACCAAGTTTATCTAAGCCCGGTACGCCACATACTGCGTCCGCCTTACGTGGCTAGTGTTGCCCAAATTCAGTCTTGGTCTTTCATTTATGCCAACTGACCGTGTAAGACCTGTGTGTTGCAGATATTTTTTTTTGTTGTTTCTTTGGCAGCGATTTTTGGAATACCACATTAAATCTTTAGAGTTTATTAATCTGGTTGGTCTTTACTTTGGCTGTGGTAATACAAGCTCAAAATGTTCCTATTCTGATAGGTTTTTCTAAGATATTATGAAGTAAACTTTAATAAATAGCAATAGTCTAATAGGTAATTGCAAGACCAAGACTGGGAGCGCAATGCCAAGACCAACACCAGGAGTATTGAAGCAAGACCAAGTCTTGTATTTGGGCTATATATATATATACATGGCGTGACTATTATATTTTTCCTAATTTACACATTATGATTATAAATCATATAATAATTTTCCTATGTGTTATGCCGTGATGAGCGATACTTAGGATGAGCGATCCTCTGCCCATGGACACACCTAACCCTCGCAGGGCCGCAGCGTCGTTGCCGGCCTTTAAACAATGTATGTTGCTATAAGCTTTCTCATATAAGAGCTATATATTGCAAATTTTCATTAAAATCCGTTCAGTAGTTTTTGAGTCAAAGAGTAACATCCATCCATCTATATTTACAAACATTCGCGTTTATAATATTAGTAGGATTATTCAAAGTAAACAATTTTTATTGTAGAATCACCTTAGCCCGCACGTTCTCGAAGGATGCTGGGTTGACCAGCGAGAAGCATATTAAAAACACGTCCGTCTGCGGGTAGGAGAGCGGTCGCAGCCTGTCGTAGTCTTCCTGACCTGCCGTATCCCAGAGACCCAGGTTAATTGGCTTCCCGTCCACCATCACGTTCGCCGAGTAATTGTCGAATCTGAAACGTTACGGTCATAGTAAGATATAGGTTCGCGATATCATTGAGGCCAGTCACTTGAAAGCAGAGCGCACGCAACGCACCCATGGACTCGGTGTGGTTACGGACGGATCTCAAGTGAGCCTCAAGCCAAATTATTGTAAATGCTATACAAAACCTAATCATTCGTTAACTTTTATTAATTGAATTTATCCTGGGAAATGGTTTACGCACGATTAACACGATGTCTGTCTAGGTAAAGTTGCTATTTTCAAATTTGATCCGGTTATAAGAAGAACCAAGTGAGCTGCATCTTTGAAAAGGTTGGAAAAACTTTAATATCTCGCGAGTTTGTGCCTATTAAAAAAATCGTTCTTAATTGGGATAAATTGATGAAGATGGGATTGGCCAAAAATATTTTATTTTGAAAATAAGATCAGATGTTGTATCATTGTCTCGAATTATGAACACTCATACTAAATAGAGTTTCATACATATCAAAATTAACTTTCGACACTACACTATTGCATGCTGGTCGCTAAAAATCCAGTAAATTGGAGAATTCGGTACAGCGGAGGATATTTTGCTGTAATTGGGTTCAACATAAAGCGACGTTGCATAGTTACAGCATAAAATTGCCAAAAATTATTATTTCATATGAAGCATAAGTTATTAGAGATGAAACGACTTCTTAGGATAAAGACCTGTCATTAGAATCTTTTTTATAACCCACAATTACAGCAAATCCTTTCTGCTTCCAGCTAAAGCCACTAGGCCAAGGAGACTGTGTAATGCAAATCACTGTCATTAAAATGTTAAGATCTATTTGACATTAATCTATGAAACTGGGACGTTATAATTATATGAATGCGCTTTCAAATACAGCATTGACATCGCCGTGAAGTTGAGCCCTCGACGCGAGGCCCTTGGGGCGCGTAGAAAATATTCGTTACGGGCTATAGTATTTCCTAATAAATTATTTATTTTGGAAGAACCATGCTGAAACATAAGCGGACGCACTATTTGGGCCGGTTCGTCCGAAGTGATACCACGGACTCATAGAGAACTCAACTTGAAACGGTACTTCTACTGTATTTTGCTGAGTGAGTGAGGATATCGGAAGCCTTTGTAAATACCGTTTAAGCGATATAAAAAGCCGGCAACACAACCAATGCGTGGACTGTGGCGCTGTTATGCATGGGCTGCGGTGTTCTCTTACATCATACCCTTGTGCCACCCATTCTTACGTTGGGCCGAATCACGCGTGTAATTTCTCATCGCGACAAGAAGTTCAAAGCTCAAATTACAAAACGGTGCATCGGGCGTGACTAACTTTTCTCGGAGAAGCAGGTGGCTTCTTTGTCATTGATCGACATCTGTTTTATTGCCTCGACGATCATTTCATAATTATAGTGTCATTTGAAGCACGTGGGTTACCTGTACGGTAATGTTATGTGGTAAGATATTTCATACCTACTCGTGTTCTAAGGCTAGACGAGAAATAGCTAGATAAATAATTGCCTACATATGCCTCTGTAACATGTAAGATAACGACATATGTTCTTAATTAATAGCGGAAATCAGAGTAGGCGAATAAGATCATCGCTTCCCATGAACTACAATGTCATAATCTATTTTTTGATTCAGTTGCAGTTCTTTTATGGAAAATGTGGCAAACTAGCAGGAAGGTCTCCTAGGATTAGCGGTCCTCCGCCCATGGACACCCCCAATTTTTGCAAGGACGCGGGTTGCGTTGCCAGCCTTTAAGGGATAGATACGATTTTTTTCGTTATTTCAGCTGCATTTTACTAGGCATTTTTTAAAGTTTTACTAGGCTCCTTGTAATCGTAGTCTATCAATGTAACACAATGGTATTCTGTGAGGCCGTGGTATTAACTACGGACGAGCCGGACCAATTAGTGCGTCAGCATAACTCTCCCAAGACAGTGTTAAGATACTCTCTCGACCCCTTCTTAAGTGTTTCACGCTGATTCTGTGAACCCGATATCACTGACTCTATTTGTGCGTCAGTATGGTTCTCATCCAACTCGGGTAAAAATAACGTTTCACATCAAAAATTATATACTATCTATACAAAAAACACATTAAAATCACTGCAAGCCTGTAGATGCTATTTGACCCAGATAGGTACAGTAAAGGGACCCTCAGGCGCATAGAAAAATCATACTTTAGATATATTTATCTCGTTTTATCAATTTATCTATAGGAATGCAAAAGTGCATAGAGGATGGACGGGCAATGAAATAACACCGGCAACAATATCTGGTATTAATAAATTCGTAGTAGCGTAGCGAAATTAAAACTGCGAACCGTACGTAAGTATCATAAAACGAATGGCTGGAAACGTTAGAACGGAATTAAAAACTAACACGAAAATATTCCACACTAGATGATGCCGGAAAAATAAAATATCACTATTAGAAATAAGATGTGGTGGTAGAAAGTTATATAAAAAAATGAATAATATTAATACTAATTGTTTTATGAAAACGGTGGCAAACGAGCACAAAGCTGACCTAGGGTAAGGGATCCTCCGCCCATGGACACCCTGCAGATCCGCAGGTGTGGTGCCGTACGTTAAGGAATATATACGCTCCTTTATTGAAGGTCCCCAAGCCGTATTGGTTTGGAAATACTGCTGCTGGCAGCCGATTCCAGAGCGGGTGGTGCGCGGCACAAAATACCTTTAAAATCGCTCAATTGTGGGATGACCAACATCAAGGTAAAAACGATGAAATTGTTTATTTACAAGATTTATATAGTATATATTATATATAAGACTAATTTCTTTATGGATCGAAAATTAAATAAAATACGGCAATGTGTTGCTCTAAAAATAGATAAGTATTTTATTTTAGTATATAATATCTATTTACAATTTATACAAAATACAACTACAACATAACACAACTAACCTAAAAACAAATAAACGACATTTAAAGATAATTATTTAAATTTACAATCCCTTCAATAATATTTTAATTATATTATTAAATTTAATTTTATCTTTTTTTACACTTTAACAAAAAAAAAAAATTAATGTCTAATCTGTCATTTTTAACGTTGCTTTACCAGCCAGCTATAGAAAAAAATATCAAACAAAATATATTTTCTTTACATATAATATAATATATATTATATAGACAACGGTTTGAAATTTTTTATGCCTTACTATAGATACGATATTAATTTGGCTACAGATTAGCGTTAATTGCTGCGTAGGCTTTAAATCAAATTGTTATGTAACTAGCCGAATGACTATTACACACATTGCCTTATACGAACCGGTAAAACCCACCACAATTGAAATTCACACGAAATTGCGTGGGATTAAACTGCTTTAGACATTATATCTAGTTAACCGATTTTCGTTCATAGCTTTAGAATTAACAACCACCTCAAGGCAGGCAAAATTACTATACATTTTATACAACTTTATTAATCAGCTAACACCAGAGACTTAGTATGTAAGATATAAACCTTTTGAGAGCCTTGTAGCCAGAGGTGTCGTGTTGGATCACCGGTTTCAATAAAAATTTATAATCTATTAGGTATTTGGCAGCTTAACTGTAGCCGGCCATGCTAACACTCTATACAAAATTATAACTAATTGGAGAAGCCGAAAAACAAAGAAACTGTAATTTTCTTTTTTTACAAGTACAACATATATAACTTAATTAATTTGAACTTTTTTAAAACAGGTTTTTATTCGCGAATAAAAATCATTGCCTGCATATATTAATGAATACTATATATTTTAATTTTTTTTTCAGATATCATATATTATTAGTTTTTAAGATCTGTGTATAGGTAGATGTATTTATAATGTAAATTAGACAATCCTACAAAGGTCAGTAAAGGTCAAGTTTTACTAACCTTGACGCAGAGATTGAAGATAATTAAACTTATCAACATTTTATATAGCAAAAAACTACATACTTATATACATTTTAAATTTAAATTTGAAATGTAAAAATATCTAACTTTAAAATATAATTACGTTTTATATTGAAGACTCAATTAAGAAATGTACAAAAACCATCACAAATGGCATCAACAAAAACTCTCCGAAAAAAAGTCCTATTTATTAGTGAAAATCGCAAAATACCGACCGGCCCCTACCTTTCAAGAAGCGTGCGACAGCCAGACGGTTACAGCTATAGTCTTTGTATGTGTCTCTCGAATGATTTTAGTGAAATTATTGACATTTAGTGAAATTAGTGACAATTACTTACACAGTAGGTATGTATTCCCCCGGGAACGCATTTGTCGTATAACTGATGAGCAGGCATGTTTTACCGACCGCACTGTGGACAAAAAGAGAAATAGTTTTAGTAATCAGGAACACAATAGCATTATACCTTTTGGAGCAACATTTAAACCACGAGAACGTTGTCTATCTTTCAACAACGTTTATACATCATGAATTTAGCTCAGTACCGAATCGATTTTAAAACAAAAAACACTGAATGGTATTCAATGCATTCGTTTCGGAGCTAGGATGCCTCAGAAACGGCATACTCACAGCACGAGGCTTAATACGGGGACATGGGAAACTTGTAATAGCATGGGATATATGGAAATTGTGTTTCAATCTGTTGAACGGTTTCTGAGATTAACCCTAGCTGGCAAAGGCGGCTTTTGTAAGATTACTGCTGAAGCTCGGTTGTTTGTAACTGCAATACAATAGTCTTAAGTTCAAATAACGTTTACTCGTAATATATTTACCGTATACATTTAGAAAGTTAAACAGAATAAATATAAGATTACAATAAAATGTCAATAAAAGAAATATATTTATTTGTAATAAAAATTAAGTGCTTATTTCCAGAGTATATGCCAGAAATCAACAGCGTTAACATTTCCTTCAAAAGAATTGAAGGATTCTTGTTGGTTTTATCATTAATGGAAACTCAACAAAGGCAGCTTGTTATCTTCAACAAAGGATCGTAGTAAAGTGCGTCACTTTCTCACTGGAGTACAAAAAACCAGCCTCTGGTTTACTATTCTAGAAATGTGTAACAAACATAATAAAAATCGCGAAAACATGCAAAAAAACTTATTAATACTTAATTTTTTTATGAAAACGGTGGCAAACGAGCATTAGGCTCACCTAGGGGGTGGGGGGGAGCCTTCGCCCATGGACACCCCTAGACCTTGCAGATCCGCAGGTGTGTTGCCAGCCTTTAAGGAATAATTACGCTCTTTTATTGAAGGTCTCCAAGTCGTGTTGGTTTGGAAATACCCCTGTTGGCAGCTGATTCCAGAGTGGTGGTGCGCGGCACAAAAAACCTTTTAAAACACTCAGTTGTCGGACGACCAACAACAAGGTAAGAAGGATGAAATTGTTTATATATTTCATTAATTCCTTTTCCGTGTGTTTAAACGTCGGAAACGATTTTAGCAAATCAAATAGTAACGTGTAACGTCGAACAGTTTTCCTTTTAAACAACAAATAATATAATATGTACTCTCTATTTCCGCAGCGGTACAAAAATATTAAATTTACCACGTTAGGCAACGCTTGTTATTAAACCTCAATGGTGAAATTATTTTAACGGCTTTACACGCGAATTATATATAGTACGTATTGATTTTGACATGAGCGTATCCAACAATTACGGTCTGCTTGCGACAGAGACTTTCATAAGCATCTTTTAATAATTATTATTCGAATATAATGCTACAGTAATCTTAAGTTCTTTGTTTTTATGTTATTTTTTTTAGGCAAAGTGGACAACGGAGCAAATGGGTCTCCTATAAGGTAAAAGAACACCGCCGCCCATGGACAACCGCGTTACAGTCCGCGCATGGATTTTACGAAGCTTAAGCGGCAACTTTAAGGGTCTCAAATATCCTCATTCCATCCGCGAAACACAGTAGAAGTATCGTTTCAAATACAACTACTGTTACACGCTATTAGTATTCTGTGTGTGTTATTTTTTGTTCTTAAATTTGCTAAAACACTGATTTTCGTAGGTAGATAAGTGTTACGCTCATGACGAACAAAGCGATATTCTTTTCTGACCCATATTAAATATACTCTCAATCACGCTTCCGCCACAAGGATGTGGGATATTATTCAAGTTAGCGCATAAATTGTTGAGATATGAGAACGCGATGTTTATTACATGCAGTAAATATGCCTTAGGCAATACGCAGCCCTTTGAACTCGATTAATGTGTCTATTTGAAAAGCTTTATTTGTCTTTTAATATCTACAAGAAATGAAAAAAGGCATGTCTTGTTTTAAATCAAACAGAGGACTCTATTTGAAAATAATACACAATTAACCTTATCATAATCATTTCACCCGTAAGACGACCACTGTTGGACATAGTCCTTCCCTTGGACTTCCATGAATACCTGTCGGAGGCGACCTGCATCCAGCGTTTTACGGCGACCTTTATGGTCGTCTGTCCACGTTTTGGGTGGACGTCCCACGCTGCGCTTGCCGTTCCGTGGTCTCCACTCTTACACTTTTCGGCCCCTTCGGCCATCCGCTCTACGTGCGATGTGGCCTGCCCATTGCCACTTCAGCTTGCTAATTCGGCGGGCTATGTCGATAACT